>JAJQKJ010000215.1:0-58893 GCA_029574335.1 Rana kukunoris | reverse complement strand
CCCTGGGAATCTTGCATGAGGTGATGACAGTCCGAGCCACGGATAACCGCAGCATCATCGACAGCCAGTGACCTTGGAGGGAAAGAAGTCCAGGACTTCGGGATTCAGGAGCTACTTTAACCTTGATAGCACCCCATTTGGTCCCTGACTCTCGGCACACACTGGCGGATCAGTGGCAGTACGAGTGGCAGGGGAGCAGTTGTACCGACTACCCATTGCCAAAGTACATTTGGATTGGTGTGGGAGGGGGACGGTAGAATTGGGCCTCATGCAAAATTTACCAGCAGATGTTATGCTGGGAAATGACTTGGGCAGATGACCTCTGCTTTTGTACCCCAGGCCCCATACCAGGAAGCCCATCCAGTGACCACACGGCAACAGGCTCGCACCACGGTTCCACCGACACACTCTGAGGCTCCGGTAAGAGACCATGACCCCACACGACACGTATGTCCTGGGATACCCCGACTAAGTTTGAGGCCGAGGTGAGGTCAGACCCCACGCTACAGGTATACAGGGACAGGGTACACGCTGACCAGGCTGGGCTAGAGGGGGAGCGGACACCTGGGAGAAAGGGCTACTTTTACCGCATTGCTGAAAGAGGAGTGGGAGGGTCGGCCACAGTAACGACTAAACAGTTAGTGGTTCCCCAGAAAGTATAGGCAAGAACTGCTTCGGATTGCCCACGACATTCCCTCTGTCTGGGCATCTGGGGATGACACGTACCCGATACAGGTTGACCCACGCTTTCTTCTGCCAGGGATCTCCAAGGATGTGAGGCAATACTGCACCTCCTGTGACATTTGCCAGCGTGTAGGCAAGCGAGGTGACCGCCACAAAGCCAAGTTATGTCCTCTTCCCATTATTGAAGAACCCTCAGTAGGGTGGCCGTAGATATAGTGGGGCCCTTACCAAAACCCAGTCCCTCCGGGAAAAGATATATTTTAACTGTAGTGGACTATGCCACCCGTACCACCGAGGCTAATAGCCCTCACCAACATTCATGCCGAAACTGTGGCAGAGGCCTTAATGAAAATATTTTCCAGGGTGGGGTTTCCCAAGAAATCATATCCGATAGAGGCACCCAGTTCACCGCCGAGGTAACCCAACAACTATGGAAGATATTGGCATTAAGCCAATAGTAAATTCGGCGTAACCACCCCCAGTCCAATGGTCTATGCGAAAGGTTTTAATGGTACGCTGAAGCAGATGCTCCGTACATTTGGAGAGGCTCATAAAGACTGGGAGCGCTTTTCTACCCCATCTGCTCTTCGCTTATAGAGAGGTACCCCAAGAGTCAACAGGGTTTTTCCCTTTTGAATTACTGTTTGGGAGAAGGGTGCGAGGGCCACTAGACCTAATTAGAGAGCATTGGGAGGGGGAGAGTAGCCCAGACGGAACCCCTATTGTATCCTACGTACTGGAGTTCAGGGACCGTCTGGAGGCGCTAACCCAGGCTGTGCGCACCAACCCCGGGCGCCCCAACAACGTCAGCGCCGCTGGACGATAGGGGAGCCAGAGACCGCAGCTTTCAGGTGGGACAAAAGGTTTTGATTTTAAAACCGGTCCCGCACAGACAAGCTGCAGGCCATCTGGCAAGGCCCATACCAGGTGGTGGAACAGAGATGTGACACCCACCTATGTGATTGGCCCCTGCTCAGGGTAGGGGAGAGACGCATGTTCCACGTGAATATGCTCAAACCATACCATGAGAGGATAGAGGATGTGGCCGCCATATGCGCTTCCGCCTCGGAGGATCAGGAAATCTGCCACTACCTGACCTCTTAGAACAGAGGGACAGACGGAGCCCTCCAAGGGGTTCAGCTGGGGGAGCGGCTAAGCCTCAGGAGCGTGCCCAGGTACAAGAGCTGATTGTAGCTAAAGGGGCTACCTTCTCCAATTTACCTGGGTACACTCCGCTGGCCACTCACCGAGTCGAGACCCCGGACAGCTACCTATGCGGCAAACCCCATATCGTGTCCCTGAAGCAGTCAGGAACGCATATGAAGACTGAGATTGACGAGATGTTGCAGCTGGGGGTTATCGAACCTTCCGATAGCCCTGGGCATCGCCAGTAGTGCTGGTACCCAAAGAAGGATGGCACGACACGTTTCTGTGTCGACTACCGGAGGCAAAATGACAAAACGGTGTCTGATGCCTATCCGATGCCCCGGATAGACGAGCTGCTGGATAAGATGGCACGGGGCCATATCTCACTACCATAGACTTATGTAAGGGATACTGGCAGATTCCACTGGCCGAGGAGGCCATCCCCAAGTCGCATTTGTCACCCCAGTTTGGCCTGTATCAATTTCGGGTCATGCCATTCGGGATGAAGAACGCTCCGGCAACTTTTCAGCGGATGTCGATCGGTTTTATTGGACGGATTCCAGGAATACGCATGTGCCTATTTAGACGACATCGCCATATTTAGCCAGCCTGGGGCAGAGCACCTACAACACATAGTGGCCATTCTAGATCGTATTGGAGAGGAAGGGTTAACACTGAAACCCAGCAAGTGTCATATAGGGATGGCCGAAGTGCAGTACTTGGGCCACCTGGTGGGGAGCGGGCGACAGAGACCCGAACCAGCTAAAGTTGAAGCCATAGCTAAATGGCCCACCCCCAGGACGAAAACCCAAGTGCTAGCGTTTCTAGGTACTACTGCGGGGTACTATAGAAAATTCGTACCCAATTATAGTGCCCTGGCCAAACCTTGACTGACTTGACACGCAAGAACCTGCCCCGACAGGTTGTTTTGGCCCCAGAGTGTGATCAGCATTCCAACAACTAAAGACTGCTCTAACTAATGCCCCTGTACTTGCTGCTCCTGATCCAACTAAAAGATTTCTTGTCCACACAGACGCTTCAATGTTTGGATTGGGAGCAGTGCTGAGCCAAGTGGGAGCCGATGGAGGAGAACACCCGTAGCTTACCTGAGCCGAAAGTTATTGCCACGAGAAAGTAAGCTTCGCCGCCATTGAGAAGGAATGCCTGGCCGTGGTGTGGGCCCTCAAAAAGTTGCAGCCGTATTGTATGGACAACCTTTTTCGCTATTCACAGATCACAACCCGTTGTGTGGCTAAACCGTGTGGCGGGAGACAATGCCCGGCTGCTGCGCTGGAGTTTGGCGCTGCAGCCGTTTGACTTTACAATCCACTACCGACCAGGGAAGCAAAACGGTAACGCCGACGGGTTATCTAGACAAACTGAACTTGAAAAGTGATCTGTGAAATTACACCCCCGGACATCCCCCCAAGCCGATCCGTTGGGATCAGACTGTGTATGCCGGCTTGGTTCTGGGGAGCATTGTGGCAAACCTAGCCACTTCTGGAACGCTGGACGTTACATGTCAAAAGGTTGTCTTTATTCTGCTGGGTCTTATGTGGGCATAGTAATTGGTATGCTGGCAGCCGTAAGCCACTAGCATTCAAGTACTTAGTTTTTATGTTGCCCAATCGGTGTTCGGCAGTTTTAAACCAAACTCCCCAACACATAACCCCAGACCCCACTCTCAACCGACTTTTCCTCTCATGCAGCATGCCTGATGGAGAATTATCCAAACTGTTAAGTTCCCCATCTGGTCCTCCCTGTATTACCCCTGTTAAATCTAGTTGGCTGTTTGGAAACCCTTGCATGGGGAATTCTATAAATATGGAAGCCTGTGAATAAAAAGTCAGTTGACTCTCAGAGCTGTGTGTTGCCGTTACTGGGGAGATTTGGGACATTGCCTTACTTGTCAATGCTGACTGTGGATTTACCCTAGTTACCAGCGGAGATCGTGGAGTTTAATATTGTACTCCGCTACAGTCGCCTATCAAGATTTTTAAGGGTAAAAGTTTGACGCCATGCCACGAGCGGGCGCAATTTGTAAGCGTGACATGTTGGGTAATCATTTCACTCGGCGTAACATTATCTTTCACAATATAAAAAAAATTGGGCCAAATTTATTGCTGTCTTATTTTTTAATTCAAAAAAGTAAATTTTTTCCAAAAAAAGTGCGCTTGTAGGACCGCTGGTGTGACAAAAGTATTGCAATGACCGCCATTTTATTGTCTATGGTGTTAGAAAAAAATATATATATAATGTTTGTGGGTTTAAGTAATTTTCTAGCAAAAAAAACTGTTTTAGTCTTGTAAACACCAAATCTGAAAAACACCCACGGTAGAGAAGTGGTTAATTGCCAGGAGGCCGTCAATAGACGTCCTCCTGTGCGTGATCTGCCTGCGCGCCTCCTGCAGGGTATGCGTGGCACGCTCTGTGATCACAGAGTCAATGAGACTCCGAGTAATCCCAATGACAGCTGATCACATGATGTAAACAAAAGATCGGTAATCTGCTTTTTTTTCTGGTAGTGCTGAGAGCGTGAGCAGAAAAAAAAATCCAATCACTGGCTTTTGTCAGAGGGACAGCATCCCTGAAGAGGGTGAGACATCACCCAAGTATCTGTGTCCACCAGTGCCGCCTGTCAGTGCCCACCAGTGCCACCTGCCAGTGCATATCAGTGCCTACCATTGCCTACCAGTACCCAGCTGTCAATGCCCATCAGTGACGCCTATCAGTGTCACCCAGAAGCGCCCATCAGTGCCACCTATGAGTGCCACCGATCAGTGCCCTTCAGAGCCACCTTTCAGTGCCCTTCAGTGCCACCTATCAATGCCCTTCAGTGCTGCCCATCAGTTCCCATCAATTCCACCCATCTGTGCCATATATCAGTACCACCCATCAGTGCCACCTCTCAGTGCCAGCTATCAGTGCCCACCAGTGCTGCTCATCAGTGCCCACCAGTGCTGCCTCATCAATGCTTACTAGTGCTACCTATCAGTGTCCATCAGTGCCACCTTATCAGTGCTCATCAGTTCAGCCTATCAGTGCCCACCAGTGCTGCCTCATCAATGCCCACCAGTGCTACCTATCAGTGTCTATCCGTGCCATCTTATCAGTGCCCATCAGTGCTACCTTATCAGTGTACATCAATGAAGGAGAAAAATTACCTGATGGAAAATTGTATAACAAACTATAAAACTGTTTTGGTTTGTTTTTTCAAAGTTTTCAGTATTTTTCCTTTTTTTTTGCAAAAAAGAAAACCCCAGTAGTGATTAAATACCACCAAAAGAAAACTATTTGTGTGGAAAGAAACATTTCAGTACAGTGTTGCATGACCGTGCGATTGTCATTCAAAGAATTAGGCCGGTGTACATACGATCAGACAGGTCCGATGAAACTGTCGGACAGGTTCGATGGTTAGTACACAAAAGCATCGGACCAAAAACCTGCGCATGCTCAGAATCAAGTCGACGCATGCTTGGAAGCATTGAACTTCGTTTTTTCATCACGTCGTTGTGTTCTACGTCACCACGTTCTGGTCTGATGGGATTTTGGTCCGATGGAGTGTACGCACATCAGACCATCAGACAAGTTCAGAGTTGTCTGATGAAAACGGCCCGTCGGACAAGTTTCATCGGACCGGTCTGATCGTGTGTACGCGGCCTGACAGCGCTGAAAGCTGAAAATTGGTCTGGGTAGGAAGGGGGTATAAGTGCCCAGTAAGCAAGTGGTTAAAGTTTACTACAGAAGTACACTGCAGATGATACATTTCTCCTGTTGTTTGGCATTGGCTTTTATCAGTTTATGTTTTGTCACCATTGAAGTTTTTATATTATGTTTATCTTTGTTTGTTTTGCTACTTAGAAGATGGGATTTCCTTTATAAAGAAAGAAACATAATGCTGTGCAAACTGAATGAGGTGTCAAGACTTTCTCCTTCTCAAATGTTGGTCAAGATTGCCCCCTGCTGGACAGGCCTAGCTAATACAAGCAAAATTCCACTAAGCAATTTATCAAAACTAAGAGCAAAGGTGGTGCCCATAGCCACTCATCACATTCCAGATATTATTTTTTTTCCTTCAAGCCTACAAGCCCGTGTATCCTTTGGCTGCATTTGTTTTCTTTTTATAATTTTTTTTCCTTTTCTTTAGCTGACGATACTGCCAGTTACACATGTGGGCTCCATTTACACCTAAGCGTAGCGCTGTTGCAGTGCGTTTTGTTAATCTTTTATTTCGTTTTTCAGTTGAGCATTTCTGGAGCTGCACCATTCATTTGAATGAGCATCTGGCCGCTCCAAAAATGCTCCTAAAGAAGCTCATGTACCAAATCTTGACAAAGAACCAGGAGGGTTTACGATCGCACTTTTTGTGGATGAGAAGGCGTGGCTCGCAGTCCACTCTAATTCATTCCAAAGGTGTTCTATCGGGTTGAGGTCAGGAGTCTGTGCAGGCCAGTCAAGTTCCTCCAGCCTAAACTCGCTCATCCATGTCTTTATAGATCTTGATTTGTGCATTGGTCCAAATCATTTGGTGGAGGGGGAATTATGGTGTGGGGATGTTTTTCAGGGGTTGGGCTTGGCCCCTTAGTTCCGCTAAAGGGAACTGTTAAGGTATCAGAATACCAAGACATTTTGGACAATTTCATGCTCACAACTTTGTGGGAACAGTTTGGGGTTGGCCCCTTCCTGTTCCAACATGACTCTTCAGCAGTGAACAAAATAAGGTCCATAAAGACATGGATGAGTGAGTTTAGGCTGGAGGAACTTGACTGGCCTGCACAGAGTCCTGACCTCAACCCAATAGAACAGCCTTTCTCAACCTTTTTACCCCAGGGGAACCCTTAAAATAATGTTCAGGTCTCGGGGAACCCCTGATAAAACCCATTCATTGGAGGTCAGTGGGAGCAATGTACTTTTTTTACAGTGGTGGTAAGAATGGCCCCCTTACAGAGAACTATGAAGATCATTGGTGTCATACCACTGGCTCCAAGTGGAATCGGCTCAGAACTATGTATGTACCATCAAACAGAAGGAAAATCAGTCACATCTCAAGGAACCCCTAGCCACCTCTGGAGGAACCCTGGCTGAGAATGGCTGCAATAGAACATCTTTGGGATGAATTCAAGTGGAGACTGCGAGCCACGCCTTCTCATGCACAAAAAGCGCAAGCGCTCCTGGCTCTCTGTCAAGATTTAGTACATGAGCTTCTTTAGAAGCATTTGAACTCTCAACTAAAAAACAACATAAAAGATTAAAAAAATGCATTGCAGCAGCTGTCAGCTGCGCTATGCTGAGGTGTGACTGGCAGGATCGCCAGCTTAAAAAAAAAAAAAAACGAAAAGAAAACAAATGAAGCCAAAGGATATAAGGGCTTGTAGGCTGCAGTGTGTGCAGATATAAAACATCTTTGCAGGAAAAATATTAATCTGGAATGTGATGAGTGGCTATGGGCATCTTCCTTTGCTCTTAGTTTTGATTGTATTAGCTAGGCCTGTCCAGCAGAGGGCAATCTTGACCAACATTTGAGAAGGAGATGGTCTTGATACCTACTTCAGTTTTCTTTATAAAGGAAATCCCATCTTTTAAGTAGCAAAACAAACAGAGATAAACATAATATAAAAACTTCAATGGGAACAAACATAAACAGATAAAAGCCAATGCCAAACAACAGGAGAAATGTATGATTTCTGTAGTAAACTTTAACCACTTGCTTACTGGGCACTTACCATAGAGGTTGATTTTCCAGACAAACACATTTTTTTCAGGATTTACTTTCTTACCCATAGGCCCGGATTCACAAAGCACTTACGCCGACGTATCTCCAGATACACTGGGGTAGATTCACATAGATCAGCGGATCTTTTGATCCGCGTGATCTATCTTTTTTACGATCCGCCTGCGCCAGTTTTTGAGGCAAGTGCTGTATTCAGAAAGCACTTGCCTCATAAGTTGCCCTGGCGGATCGTAAATCCCCCGGCGGAATGCAAATTCCGCGGCTAGGGGGAGTTTACTATTTAAATCACGCGCGTCCCCGCGCCGATCGTACTGCGCATGCGCCGCCGGCTAAATTTCCCAGCGTGCATTGCCTCAAATGACGTCGCAAGGACGTCATTGTTTTCGACGTTAGCGCTATTAACGTATGGCCGTATTCCCCGAACGACTTACGTAAACGACGTAAACAATTCAAAATTCGACGCAGGAACGACGGCCATACTTAACATAGGATACGCCGCACTTACCCCGCATATAGCAGGGGTAACGATCCGCCGGAAAAAGCCGAACGCAAACGACGTAAAAAAAAAACGACGGCCGGGCGTTCGTTTCAGAATCGGCGGTTCTCCTCATTTGCATATTCGTCGCGTATAGTAATAGAAGCGCCACCTAGCGGATGGCGGGAGATTGCAGCCTAAGATCCGACAGTGTAACTCACTTACACCAGTCGGCTCTAAGGGAGATCTATGCGGAACCTGATTCGAGGAATCAGCCGCATAGATCCGAGCGTCGGATCTCACAGATACGACGGTGTATCAGTAGATACACCGTCGTATCTCTATGTGAATCTACCCCAGTGTGTAAGTACAAATATGCGCCGTCATATCTGTGTTCCGAACCCACAAACCTAGATACGCATAAAAACAGACTTTATCCCACCGACGTAACTTGCCTACGCCGGCGTAGAGTGGGCGCTGGACGCATGCGGCTTTCCCATTGATTTTCTATTCAAATATGCAAATGAGGGCGATTCACGAACGTACTTGCGCCCGGCGCATGATTTAAGTGGTTTGCGTAAGGTTTACATAAGGGAACACAAGCCTACGTATTGTACGTTGGACGTCTGTGAATATGGGCCGACGTGGGTCTGGCTGGGCGTAGGTTACGCTCACGGCGTACACAGTGATCCGGCATATCTTAGGCAGTTGTTCCGATGTGGTTGTGCGTATGCGCACGGGGATATGTCCATGTCCCGACACAGTTCATTTTAAGCACTTGTTTGGCGCCCGGCCCATCATTTGCATGGGGTCACGCTTCATTAGCATGGATCACGCCCACTTCCAGCCCACTATCACCTACTTCCACTTACGCCGGCTTACGCATACGAAATATACGCTACGTCAGCGCAGAGTTGGGAGCATTTGTTTGTGAATTCCATGCTTGCCTCTCCGCGCTGCGCCAGCGTAGTGTAAAAGAGATACGCTACGGCGGCATAAATATGCGGCGATGTATGTGAATCCGGGCCATAGTCTCTATGCCTGCTCCATTATTGGATCAGGTTAGTCCACACATGTTTCCATACAAATAATTGTATAACCTTTGCCTACTCTGCCTATTTAGTAAGGTTTGACATACATACTTATGTTAGAGTATACATGCTCTCATATAAAACATTATTACATTATCTAACTTGACGCTCACCTTACCAATTTTGGCATATTATTGAGACATATACATCCCCCACTGCTTGCTGTGCTGAGTTTTGTAGTGCTTTTTATCCTTTTTACACCAATAAAGGCTACCGTTTTAGGTTTATTTTGGAGTGCGGCTGTCCATGAATTATTTTCATTGATTTTTTTACATATACATCTATGTTTACAGCTGATATCTATCAAGCTACATACTGAGACAATTAGGACTATTCACCTTCACCCATGCCACGTCTGCCACCTGGCTTCCCCCCTGGGGGTACACGTATCCATCTTCTCCCCCTCAGCTCCTGTTCCATACTTTGGCTGCTGCCACCCATTCGGGGGTTCAGCGATGAAGTTTTGTTCATTGGTAAGTATTGGCCCATTTTGTTCTGGCCCATTCTGCCAGGGGCGGATCCAGAGTCTAGTCTCGGGAGGGGCACTTACAGAAAATATTTTTTGGGGGAGCAATTTATCAGGGAAATTGCTGGTGTTGGCACTTCAATGATCACGGCACCATGGTTGTTATGGTGTCAGGATGATTGAAGCCCATTATTTCTATTATTACATTGTAATATAGAATGACATGGTTCAACTTACCATAATGTAGATATGAGCTTTTCCACTTCTTTACTGTGCCCAGTTAGTGAGAAGACAGCTCTGGTACTTGCTCAAGCTTACTCACTGTGGTCTCCGGTAGTAAGATGCAGGGATGTATTCTGGCCTAGGCCGACAAGGCCCAGGCCTAGGGCGGCACTTTGCAGGGGGGCGGCCGGCCGGTCCTCTTCCCACGGCGTCCCTCTGTCCTCTTCCTACGGCATCCCTCTGTCCGCCACCTATGGCAATCCTCTGCCCTTCTTCCAGGGCATCCCTCTGTCCTCTTCCCATAAATATGAAAGGGGTGTGGCTTTGACATGAAGGCGAGGGTCATATTTAAATTAGGGGGTGCGCAAGTTTAGTCAGGCCCAGGGCAGCACAAAACCTAAATACATCTCTGGTAAGATGGATGGTCCCTTAGTGGAGACAGCTTCCCTTCTACCTCCAACCACAACTGGTTCGATTCCCTGTCCGATTCCCTGGCCGACTGAAACTTCTCAACTTGGTTGGACTCCAGTTCCAATCCTACACTGCTTCTCCTGCTACTGGATAGGCCTCAGGTAGCCTAGCAGCCAGGTGTCCCTGGGATAGGCCTTAGGCTTCTGGCCTAGTAGCCAGGGGCGACATAACACACGTCCACCAAGACAGCCATCCAGCTAGCACAGAACCCCAATCACCTGACTCCACCCAAATAAATAGGCTCTCCCAGCAGGCCAAGGGACTAAAGAAACCCCTGCCAATTGGCTGAGACACCCTATCCATTCATACTCTGACCCTGCAAAGCCCCCTGTCATTAAAATGTCACCAGTCACAGTGCCACCTAGTGACAGAAGAGAAAAGGTGCAGCAATTCCAGAATTAGAGGGGAATCAATTGATCTATCAATTAGCCAGGAAAATTACCACCTGGCAAACTAAAATTTACCAGCAACCTTGCCTAAACGCCAAGGTGCTACAACTATATATATATACTTTATTTATACACCAATGTTTTGACTTTAATTTCTATGAATGAAACGTAATGGGTTGGGTGGTGAGAGTCCACATAGGGCCAGATTCAGGTAGGAGAGCGAATCTTTATTTTGGAGTAACGTTTCTCATTTACGTTACTCCGCCGAAACTTTAGGAGCAAGTACTGTTATTCACATAGCACTTGCTCCTAAAGTTGCGGCGGCGTAGCGAAAATGAGCCGGCGGAATTCAAATTGGGCGGGTAGGGGGGTGTATTATTTAAACTTGGCGCGATCCCGCGGCGAACGTACTGCGCATGCGTCGACTGTCAGTGCGCATGTTCCAAATTCTGTCAGTGAACGGCAATGACGTCAATCCCCATTCACGGACGTTTTACGCAAACGACGCGAATACTCCACTAGGGGGCTTGTTTTTCTTTACGCCGCGTATCGCTTACGAAAACGTCGGAAAGTCACTGCTTCGGGCCCGAGTATGATCGTGAATTGCCGATTCTCGCTGATTAACATATTCTCATATTAACATATTCTCTGCGTTAATCAGCGGGAACGCCCCGAGCGCCATTTTTAAAATTGCAGTTCCGATACGACGGGGAAATACAATTACGCCGCTCGTATAGGAACTCCAACCCGGTGTTTCTTGTTTTCTGCTTACTGAAAACAGAAACGCCGGCTCAAAGTGAGAGTTAGGCTGGCGTATCACTGATACTCCAGCCTAACTCTACCTGAATCTGGCCCATAGACTTTAACAGAATGATTACTTTTTATCATATTATTCATTGTCATGTTTGGAACATTCAGGACTGTTCGGTTATTTACTGGAGAGTGCAAAATCTGGTGCAGCTCTGCTTATAAACCAATCATCTTCCAGGACGTATTGCCATAGCTTAATGGATAAGTTCACTTGTTTGCAGGTAAACAAATGTGCATTTATTATTTTTTGTTGCAGGAGCCTGGAAAGCATTGCACCAGGGATCAGCAGATTGCTGATTCCATGCTAGTATCCTGCACACTGTCTGTGTATTGGCTTACCCGTACATCCCATACAGATAAGCCGATACTCCCTGACAGGAAGACTCAATGAACTAACACAGTGCTCCATAGCGGCGTGGTAGTTCATTGAGAACAAAAAGCTGCTAAGGCTGTCAGGGCTTGTGGTTCATTCAGACACACAGAGCTGTGTGTCTGGATGACGTAGCTGTGTGAGCAGAGCCTTGCGTGTCTGCATTGTTTTTCAAACAGTGGCAGCTAGTATGGGGGAACTTATCCACATACTGCTGCCATGGGGGGGGGGGGTCAGTGAGTGACAGCTGCAGCTGCATTGAAAACATGTTATATATTCAACCCTGAAATCAGGTGGAGCATGTAACACATGGGCTTTCTGATCAGGTCTGCCTGTCAGCTTTTCAGGAGGACCTGATCAGATGCTCCATTCACTCCTATAAGCGCAGCAGGTGTCGGTGGTGACACCCACTGCTTTTCAATCCAATCCTGTCTGTCTGAAACCCTCTTTTCCATCCGTCTGGTGTATCAGATCAGATTAAAACAGATAGGCGGACCATTTTCATCCAATCTCCCCATAGAGGAGAGCGAGGTTCTGACAGGTCCATCTCTGCACAGTAAGTGGAGATGGACCTGTCATCCGCCTGCTCAGCAGGGATCAGCGAATTGATCCCTTGCTGTGCAAAACGGAGTCCACCGGGTGTACTCCCTGTGTGAAAGGACCCTTAACCCTGGTACACACTGAATCGTTTTGACATGCGATTTGAATCGCATTTCAAATCGACGGCAATTGCCATCAATGCAACTGTCCTAATCTGTAGTTTCTGTACTACTATTTGCAATTTCAGCCTGCGATTTACATCTGTGCAGAAACCTGCATAGATGTCTCTGAAATTGCTGCCAAAATAGGAACTGTCCGTCGCTGAACTTGCACGGCTATATTCCCGCAGCTCAGTGTAAACCTGGGCTAAATTTATCCTTTAAAGGTGTTGTTATAAGCATCCTTTACCTGCAGACATTACTCTTTTCACTTCCTCATTGTTCATTTTTGCTCAGAAGTTGCTCTATTTCTTTTCTGTTCTGTTCACTTCCTGCTTGTCTGATTGTTACTCAACACCGTGTAGGGAGGCTTTACTGCGGTGGTTAGTGTACATTCCTCTTCCTCCTCTCTTTCATTCCCTCTCCCATTTCTCCTCTCTCTCGCCCCCTCCTGGGAACTACATCGGTGCGTCAGGACGCTCTCTACGTGTTAGAGACTTCAAGGAGGTGTGAATTACTGGGCGTGCCGCAATGCATACTGGGAAATGTAGTTCTTACATGAACGAGCGTCACAAACCAGGAAGTAAATGAGAGAACAGAAACTAGAACGCCGGAGGTGATATAGATGAAGGAATTTAATAGGTATTTACTTGTTTTTAAACAGAACTATTACACTATTCTGTCTGTCTACCTTGCAGACATTAATTTTAGGCAAAAAAATGTTTCCTTTACAACTCCTTTAATTGAACAAGCTGAGGTTAGAAGTTAATTGGCTACCATAACCTTGTTTTCACAGTTAACACGGAACTTAAACTCAAGAGTGGATTGTTACGCAAGAGCCTTATATCTGCAGAATTGATTTCCTTATATCATTGCAGAAGTTATTTCAGGACAGCAGCAAGTCAACCAGTGTGTTGAACTTCTGTTTATCTGCGTCCAACGTGCAAATCTGCAGCCATGTCATGTCCCCCATATTGCAGCCATGTATGTCCCCCATATTGCAGCCATGTCCTGTCCCTCATACCTGTAGATATGATGCCGCCGCCGCTGCCGCATACCGCCGTCGCATACCGCCGTCGCATACCGCCGTCGCATACCGCCGTTAATCCCCCTGCATTATAGCGTAGCGCGCATTACAAGCTTTCATTCTGAATACTTGTAATGCCCGCGCCGCCATGTATAGACACTCCCCCTTCTCAGGATTGGAGGGATCCGTCCAATCCCGAGCAAGGGGGAGTGTCTATACACGGATTTGTGCATAGACACTCCCCCTTGCTCGGGATTGAACGGATCCGTCCAATCCCGAGAAGGGGGTGTCAATACATGGCGGCGCGGGCATTACAAGTATTCAAAACGAAAGCTTGTATTGCGCGCTACGCTATAATGCAGGGGGATTAATGGCGCTATCCGGCAGCGGCGGCATCATATCTACAAGTATGAGGGACAGGACATGGCTGCAATATGCGTGGGGAAGTATTCTATTTTGGTATCGGGGGTATTTGATGGAGTACAAGTACTCCCGCAAATACTCTGCATCGGTCCCGATACCGATACTAGTATCGGTATCGGGACAACCCTATTAATAATCCCTCCTTTACCTTGGGGTATTCACTAAAGGTGGTCTTTATTCATCAGAGCCCCCCCCCCCCCACACACACACACACATCAGAGTTTCTCCTTACATCATAATCTGCAGCGTTCCCCTTTCACTGTAAGGGGGAATCCTGCAGACTCTGATGTAAGGGGGGAATGTTTTTTGACTTTTGTTTAACTAAACACGTTGCCAATAGCATTAGCTTTGTGGTTATAGTTCAAATATTGTTATTTGCACTGTTTAGCACTGAAAACTGTAATTTTAGGTACTTTTTTTGCAGTGTCAGTAAAACATGTGGCTCTGTCAGTAAATGTCATGTTTTTTTTTTGGCAGTGAAAAAAAAATTGGTGCTGTTTGTAAATTTTGCCAGAGTTTTGCCAGTAAATTTCACTTCGGGGGGATAAGACAAAGCTGCTAATTTAAGCGTTATTTTGGAAATGCAGTTAACCAAATACAATACTGTGAACCTGTGTTGGACCTTGAGTGTGCTGTTTTTTTTGTGTTGGGTACCATACAGCTATCCCCTCCCATAACCATTTCCCATTACAAGAAGTTACTTAATCATTTCAGCTTTTAAAAAGATTAAACATCGACATGAAGCTATTGCAGTAATCTCAGCAGATCACATTAGTACATGACAAGGATATCTCTCGCCCCCATACAGCTTTGATTCTAGTTATTGTACCGCACAACTCTGACCTTCATGTCTTGTACATTTTCAGATTCTAGATTAGTCATTTGATACTATACTTCCTGTGGGAAATTGTCTTTATAGAGAAATAAATAAATAAATACAGGTGAAACTCGAAAAATTTGAATATCTTGCATACATTTATTTATTTCACTAATGCAACTTAAAAGGTGAAACTCAGGCCCCGTACACACGGCAGAGAACCTCGACGGGCGGTACACATCGTTCCGCCCGTCGAGGTTCTCTGCCGGCCGTCAGAATCGGCGACCCGCCCGTCGGGAAAGGCAACCAGCCATTCATCCCGACGGGCCGTCGAGCAAATAGAGAACCTGTTCTCTATTTGCTCGACGGGTTTCCCGACGGGCGGGGCTCGCCGAGAGCGTACACACGGCCGAGGTTCTCGGCAGAATGCGGCTCCCAGCGAGGTTCTCGCTGGTTTCTGCCGAGAACCTCGGCCGTGTGTACGGGGCTTAATATATAAGATAGACTCATTACTTGCAAAGCAAGATAGTTCAAGCCCGTGATTTGTCATCGTGATGATTATGGCTTACAGCTCATGAAAACCCCAATTCCACAATCTCAGAAAATTATAATATTACATGCAATCAATAAAAAAGTAAACAGCAACAATACTCAGTATACCAAGATATCATCTAAATAGACCACTACACACTGCTGCAACAGGTCACGAAAAACATCATTAATAAATTCCTGAAAGACTGCGGGCGCATTGCACAACCCAAAGGGCATAACCAGGGAGTCGTAATGACCGGTCCTGGTGTTGAACGAGGTCTTCCACTCGTCACCCTCCTTGATCCTTACAAAGTTATACGCAGCCCTCAGGTCGAGTTTGGTAAAGACCGTTGCCCCCTTGAGGCGGTCGAACAACTCGGAAATCAACGGAATCGGTTATGCATTCTTAATCGTGATGCAATTTAGGCCCCTATAGTCGATGCAAGGCCTCAATTCTCCGCCCTTCTTTTTTACAAAGAAAAATCCAGCCCCGCTGGGGAAGAGGATTTGCGAATGTGCCCCCGGGAAAGCGCCTCCTTCACGTACTCCTCCATGGCTTCATTCTCCGCAACCGACAGTGAATATACCCTGCCACGTGGAGGAATGGCACCAGGTTGTAAATCTATGGCACAATCGTATGGGCGGTGCGGAGGCAGGGCACCAGCGCGCACCTTATCGAATACATCCAGGTACTCCTTGAATTCAGAGGGCAACACAGAGTCCAAGGAGGCACACAACACCTTGACAGGCCCATGCATGCAGCTAGCCCCACACTATGGGGACCACGAGAGGATCTCAGCCGATCTCCAATCGAAAGTCGGATTATGCTTCTGGAGCCAGGGGTACCACAAGACCAACGAGTAGTGTGGAGACGAAATGACTTGAAGGCAGACCGACTCCCTGTGAACAGCCACAATGGCTATCTCCACTGGAAGGGTCTCATGAGTCACCTGTGACGGCTGAAGGGGTCTGCCGTCTATTAGATATGTGCGTTCCCGTTCGTAACGAATGGATTTTCGTACGAATTTGTTAGTATTCGTACATTCGTATCAATTCGAACATCCGAACAGCTGAAAGACCCAAAATACGAAAATTACGGAATTACGAATAAGCAAAATAACGAACAAACGAAAATACGAACGTACGAATGGACAATCTTACTAAAATACGAAACACCGAAAAAGCAAAAGAACGAAAATTACATCTATAACGAACGATTTGCATTCCGCATTTTAAATCCTTTGTCTGTTAGTATTTTCATTTGTATGTTCGTATTTTCATTTGTGTGTTTTGTAAATCTGTTTCTTTGTCTGTTTGTAAATTTGTGTACTTGTAAGTTGTAACGTTCTTTCGAATGGGCAGTGTAGTTAGTAAGTGATGTATCTTACTTAATATCTTAGCCAATCAGCTTATCTCTTTTGTGCTGAGTCACCTTGTTGGCAAAAAATCCAACCGTGTGTACGGGGCTTAAGAGAAAGCATATCTTAATATGGATTAGCCGCGTGTTGCTATGTATTTACGAAAGTACAAAATTACGAATCCATTAAACGAAAATTATTATCTAACAAAATTACGAATTTCGAATCAACGAACATAAATTAGACAGAATTACGAATCATTCAGTATAAACGAAAATAAAACTGTTACGAAAATACGAACGGATCCGAATAGGAAAACTTGCGTCTTATGAAATACGAACGGGTCCGAATAGGAAAACTTAAATCTTACAAAATTACGAATCTTTACGAATCTACGGAACGAGACAAAACGGAACAAAAAAATATGAACATTTTTGTTATGCACATGTCTACCGTCTATCGCCTCAAGAACCAGCTCAGAAACTCGAGCCTGCAGAGAAATGGAGTTTGCGGCAGCAAATTTACTGTCGATGAAAAATCCACCAGCACCAGAGTCCACCAACGCCTGGACCGTCACCGAGCCCCCGGCCCAGGAGAGGACAGCGGTGATCAGTGGTTTATCAGCACGGGAAACCGGGGACGAAGAAACTCCACCCAAGATCTGTCCCCGACAGGATCTCAGGTGCGAGCGTTTCCCGGACGGTTCGGACATGAAAACCCAAAATGCCCACTGAGACCACAATACATGCATCGGCCCTCACGTCTCCGATGTGCCCTCTTCCTCTCAGACAGGCAAGCAAACCCCAGCTGCATGGGCTCACCCCCAGTCAAGTCAACCCCAGGAGGTGTGGGAGGAGAGGGAGGCATGGGTGGGACAGCAAACGTAGGCACCAATCTGTTGGGAGGCCTCTGCAGGCTCTCCTTAAAGGAAGGTCTCTCCCTGAGTCTGGTGTCAATCAATATCAGGAAAGAAATGAGAGCCTCGAGCTCCACAGGTAGGTCCTTAGCCGCAATCTCATCTTTCAAGGTATCAGAGAGACCATGGGAGAAAGCGGCTACCAGAGCCTCATTATTCCAGCCCACCTCTGCTGCCAGGGTATGAAACTCAATGGCGTATTCGGCTACAGATCGTGAACAATGTCTAATAGACATGAGAAGCTTCGCAGCAGAGGCAGAGCGAGCCGGCACATCGAAAGCCCTCCGAAAAGAAGCAACAAAACCGGAAAACTCGGCAACCACCGGATTATTGTTCTCCCATAAGGGACTTGCCCAGGCCAAAGCCTTGTCCGAGAGCAGCGAGATCAGGAAGCCCACCTTCGATCTCTCAGTAGGGAAGGCATGTGGCAGCAACTCGAAATAAATGCCCACTTGGTTAACCGGCCTATCAGCAACAGGAGCGAGATGAGCAGTGCGTGCAAGCAGGGTTTGCAACGCCTGAGTGAACTGACCCAGCAGGTGATCCTGCTGATCAAGTCTGGCAACCAGCATGAGTAGTAAGGGTGGCCCTGTACCGTCAGGATTCATGGCTTGGGCCTAATATCATGGAAGCATGAATCAGACGTACACAAACAGATAAATGAATATGGAGGTTTTATTGAAAACCAAACAGCAAGGTCAAAGTCCAAACAGACAATCAAACAGCCAGAAGAGTCGTCCACCAGTGCCAGGGTCGATAGCCAGGGATGAGAGTCAGCCAAGCCGGAGTCTGTAGCCAGAGAAGTCGTGAAACGAAGCCGGGAATCAGGAACCAGAAGGAAAGTCCGTAGAAAAACGGGTCAGTGACCAAGAGCAAGCAGCACGATCACAGAAGGGGTATCAGACGAAAGGCCCAAGCGAGGAAATGCTGCAGCTGCCGTCTATATATATGCTAAGCAGCCAGCTCCTCTCAGTGGGAAGGAGGAGCCGCAGGGTGTGGCAGGTTACAAGAACCCCATGAAGCAAGATGGCTGCTAGCACATGTCAGTAAAGAGAAGCCTGCAAAGAGGTAAGACCATGACAACAGCGTCGAATTTTCCGTCGTTTACGTTGTTTGCGTAAGTCGTTAGCGAATAGGGCTTTACGTAAGTTACATTCACGTCGAAACCAATGAGTATTTGCGGCGTAATTTTGAGCATGCGCACTGGGATACGTGCACGGCCGGCGCATGCGCAGTTCGTTAGGCGCGTCATTTACGTGGGGTCACGGATAATTTTAATACAACACCCAGTCTACCTGCCTAATTTTAATTAAGCGCACTTACGCCGGCACATTTACGCTACGCCGCCGTAACTTAAGACGCAAGTGCTTTGTGAATACAGCACTTGCCTCTCTAAGTTGCAGCGGCATAGCGTAAACAAGATACGCTACGCCCGCACAAAGTTACGCCGGTCTTTCTGAATCCGGCCCCAAGTATGTTTAGGTGCAAACTATACAGCACAAGTGCAGTAAACTACAAGTAGGTTTAAGTGCAAACTATACAGCACAAGTGCAGTAAACACCAAGGGCCAGATCCACAGAGAGAGTACGCCGGCGTATCTACTGATACGCCGGTGTACTTTCAAATTACCTGTGTTGTATTTTTAGTTTGAATCCTCAAACCAAGATACAATGGCATCTGGGTTCGATCCGACAGGCGTACAGCTTCGTACGCCTTCGGATCGAGGATGCAATACTTCGGCGTCCGCTGGGTGGAGTTCTCGTCGTTTTCCGCGTCGAGTATGCAAATTAGCTATTTCCGACGATCCACGAACGTACGCGCGGCCGTCGCATTCTCTTACGTCGTCTCTAGTCGGCTTTTTACGGCGTATAGTTAAAGCTGGTATTTTGCGGCGTATAGTTAGACTTGCCATGTTAGGTATGGCCGTCGTTCCCGCGTCGAAATTTCGCATTTTTTATTTTTTTTGCGTAAGTCGTCTGTGAATAGGGATGGACGTAATTCACGTCTAAGTTAAAAAAATGACGTCGTTGCGACGTCATTTAGCGCAATGCACGGCAGGAAATTTCGGAACGGAGCATGTGCAGTTCGATCGGCGCGGGGACGCGCCTCATTTAAATGAAACACGCCCCCTACTCGCCGATTTCAATTACGCCCTGAGAGATACACTACGCCACCGTAACTTACGGCGCAAATTCCTTGAGGATTGAAAGATATAGGGCCAGATTCATGAAGAGTTAGGCTGGCGGATCCAGTGATCCGCCAGCCTAACTGTCACTTTAAGCCGGCGTTTCTGTTTTCTATAACCAGAAAACAAGAAACGCCGGGTTGGAGTTCCGATGCGATCGGCGTAATTGAATTTCGCCATCGCATCGTTACTTCAACTGAAAAATGGCGCCGCTGATTAACGCTGAAAAAATATGTTAATCAGCGGGAGTCGGAAATTCACGATCGTTTTCGGGCGCGACGCAGTGACTTTACGACGTTTCCGGAAGCGATACGCGGCCCCCTAGTGGAATATCCTATGTTAGGTATAGGCGTCGTCATCGCGTCGGAAAAAAAACAAATCGCGTCGTTTGCGTAAAACATTCATGAATGGGGACGTGACGTCATTGACGTTCACTGACAGAACTTGGAGCATGCGCACTGGGATGCATTGACACTCGACGCATGCGCAGTACGTTCGCCGCGGGATCGCGCGTAGTTTGAATACTACACGCCCCGTACCCGCCCAATTTGAATTCCGCTGTCTCATTTGCGATGCACTGCCGCAACTTTAGGAGCAAGTGCTTCATGAATAACAGCACTTGCTCCTAAAATTTCTGCAGCGTAACGTAAATGAGATGCGTTACTCCAGAGCAAAGATGCTCTGATCTACCTGAATCTGGCCCTTAAAAAGTAAGTTACAGCGGCGTAGCGTATCTCACATATGCTGCGCCCTTCTATTTGTATGTGGATCTGGCCCCAAGTATGTTTAGGTGCAAACTATACAGCACAAGTGCAGTATAAACCAAGTAGGTTTAGGTGTAAACTATACAGCACAAGTGCAGTAAACTATGGGCCAGATTCTGGTAGATGGGCGAATCTTTAAGTTATAGTAACGTTTCTCATTTACGTTACTCCGGCGAAATTTTACGAGCAAGTGCTGTTATTCACATAGCACTTGCTCCTAAAGTTGCGGCGGCGTATCGAAAATGAGCCGGCGGAATTCAAATTGGGCGGGTACGGGGCGTGTATTATTTAAACTAATCGCGATCCCGCGGCGAACGTACTGCGCATGCGTCGACTGTCAATGCATCCCAGTGCGCATGCTCCAAATTCTGTCAGTGAACGTCAATGACGTCAAATCCCCATTCATGGACGTTTTACGTAAGCGACGCAAATTTTTTTTTTTCGACGCGATGACGACGGCTATACTTAACATAGGATACTCCACCTAGGGGGCATGTATTTATTTACGCCATGTATCTCTTACGGAAACGTCGGAAAGTCACTGCGTCGCGCCTGAATACGATCGTGAATTGCCGATTCCCGCTGATTAACATATTTTTTCGGCGTTAATCAGCAGGAACGCCCCCAGCGCCATTTTTAAATTAAAGTTGCGATGCGATGGCGAAATTCAATTACGCCGCTCGCATCGGAACTCCAACCCGGCGTTTCTTGTTTTCTGGTTACAGAAAACAGAAACGCCGGCTTAAAGTGACAGTTAGGCTGGAGTATCACTGATACTCCAGCCTAACTCTACCTGAATCTGGCCCTATAAGTAGGTTTAAGTGCAAACTATACCGCACAAGTGCAGTAAACACCAAGGGCTAGATTCAGGTAGATCGGCGCATATTTATACCGGCGTAGCGCATCTCATTTGCGCTACGCCGACGTAACTCAGAGAGGCAAGTACAGTATTCACAAAGCACTTGTGCCTAACTTTGCACCGGCGTAACTTAATTTCGTCAGCGTAAGTGTGAGTGGGTGTGACCTTATGCAAATGATGTTCTGAATGTGGATCAGTGATTTACGCCCAGGGGGGTAGATTCATGTAGATCAGCGGATCTTTTGATCCGCGTGATCTATCTTTTTTTACGATCCGCCTGCGCCAGTTTTTGAGGCAAGTGCTGTATTCAGAAAGCACTTGCCTCGTAAGTAGCCCTGGCGGATCGTAAATCCCCCGGCGGAATGCAAATTCCGCGGCTAGGGGGAGTTTACTATTTAAATCACACGCGTCCCCGTACTGCGCATGCGCCGCCGGCTAAATTTCCCAGCGTGCATTGCTTTAAATGACGTCGCAAGGACGTCATTGTTTTCGTCGTTAACGCTATTAACGTATGGCCGTATTCCCGAACGACTTACGTAAACTACGTAAAAAATTCAAAACTCGACGCGGGAACGACGGCCATACTTAACATAGGATCCGCCGCACTTACCCCGCATATAGCAGGGGTAACGATCCGCCGGAAAAAGCCGAACGCAAACGACGTAAAAAAAAAGCGACGGCCGGGCGTTCGGTTCTGAATCGGCGGTTCTCCTCATTTGCATATTCGTCGCGTAGAAAAAAAGAAGCGCCACCTAGCGGACGGCGGGAGATTGCAGCCTAAGAGCCGACAGTGTAACTCACTTACACCAGTCGGCTCTAAGGGAGATCTATGCGGAACCTGATTAGAAGAATCAGCCGCAGAGATCCGAGCGTCGGATCTCACAGATCCGACGGTGTATCAGTAGATACACCGTCGGATCTCTATGTGAATCTACCCCAGGGTATCATGAACGGAGCATGCTCATTACCTTCGTTCCCTTGTGAGCATGCTCACAACTATGGGCCAGATTCTCAGCGGCGCTACGCCTGCGTAAATGTATATGCGCGGCGTAATAGTAAATGTGCGCCTGCGTATCGATGCGCGGTAAACACAGAACCACATACGCGCCTTTTTTTTTTCCGTCTGGGCGGCGAAAATGCATTAAGCTAGCGCGGCGTAGGCGCATAGTTACGCATCAAAAATATTCAGTTCCCATTGAATTAGCATGCAAATATGCAAATGAGGGAGATGCGCGTATTCCCGAAAGTACGCGCGTCCGGCGTTGGCTACTCGTGGTGCGCATAACTCGAAAGCCTTGAGTAAACATACCCCTCATAAAAGCACGGGTAACTTTGCTCAAGGCCGTGTGCAAGTCAGCTGGAGAGCAACTACAGCAGCACCGTAACGGACTAGCTGAGCAATCACACTTACTGGACAACACATTCATATGCCAATGATGCCAGGGCCAGCCATGGTCTTATCAATACTAAGGTATGCAGAGGAAGAGGAGCATAGAAGGAGGAGGAGGAGGACGGGGGCACGTGAGAGGATCTACCGAGCGCGCATGAGCCTCTTTGGCATGGGTGATGAGGAGGTGTATCGCATCTTCAGATTCAGCCCTGCTGCCATCCTGGAAATAACCACAGCCCTGCAGGATGACATCACCAGCCAGACATACCGCTCACGTGCACTGCAGCCACTGGTGAAGGTCCTGGCAACACTCCATTTCCTGGCCAGTGGATCATTCCAGCGTACAAGTGGAGTGGTGGCTGGGATGTCACAAACCAGCATAAGCAGATGTCTGCACCAGGTTGTCCCCGCAATCCTCAGACGCATGTCCAACCAGTTCATCAGACCCACCACTGTGCACCTGCGGCAGAAGGCAATGACAGATTTCTACAGAATTGACGGATTCCCACGCACCATCGGGGCCATTGATTGCACACATGTGGCACTCCAGCCCCCCAGTGCCACAGAGCACATATACCGCAATCGGAAGCATTGGCATTCCATCAACGTACAGGTGATAGCCGATGCCAAATACCTCATATGGCACGTCCGTGCCAAAGACCCCGGGTCCAGCCATGACAGCTACATCTACCGTCAAAGCAACATCCCAGAAGATTTTGAGCAGGACATGTATGGGGACAGCTGGCTGGTTGGTGAGTGACATGGGTGGCAGCCATGACTATCCCCTCCCATGATGCACAACAGAAGTGGCACATGCATGACTACCATCCTCCTGTCTTTTCCCTTACAGGTGACTCTGCATATACACTGGGACCCCATCTCATGACTCCTTTCCGGAACCCCCAAACCAGAGGAGAGAGAAGATACAATGAAGCACACATCAAAACCCGTGGAGTGGTGGAGCGCACATTTGGCCTCCTGAAGTCCCGTTTCCGATGCCTGGATAAGTCTGGGGGGGCCCTATTGTATTCCCCCAACTTTGTGGGTCAGATCATTGGTGCATGTTGTATTCTGCACAACTTTGCCATGCGAAAGGGCCTGCACATTGCCCTACGTGATGACCTGACCCCCCAACCACACAGCCCCCCCCCGCCAGAGGAGACCCCGTCAGCTGATGGAATAGCAGTCAGGAGTGTCCTCGTGTTACGAATCTTTGACCTTTAAACACACACATACAGCATGGCACACAGACAATGCACGCGTGTACACCACTGATGTCCCTAGATCACACACACCACATGCACATCGCATTGGATTAGCCCAAGTCCAGCATGTAGGACTTGGGAGCAGCAACGCCACGTCAAGGCCCCAATGATGTTGCTGTCCATTCATACACCTTTCACACATCATTCATACAGCCGTGGGGTTAACTTCACCACCACGGCCGAGGGTGACACCCCTTACTTTCAGGAGTGCCACCCTCTCACATTCACACACCATTCACACTGCACCGTGTGCAGTATCCAAAAATAAATAAAAAAGCTCTTATCCAGAGCATAACAAAAAATAAATAAGCTCTTATCCAGAGCATAACAAAAAATAAATAAGCTCTTATCCAGAGCATAACAAAAAATAAATAAGCTCTTATCCAGAGCGTAACAAAAAATAAATAAGCTCTTATCCAGAGCATAATACTAAAGAAAACTCAAATTAATGGGCCTGGCGGGGGCTCTGCCTGGTGCCACGGGTCCTGCCCCTCACTTGCCTGGGGGCAGCCCTAGATGGGGGGGGGGGAGCAGGTTGAGGAGGAACATCCCCACGTCCCTCCCTGGCTGCCTGCATGCCCTCCAGGGCAACCGCTATGCGGGTCTGCACAGCAGTCTGCGCCTCGATAGCAAGGCGCAGGGCCTGAACCTCCCCCACAAGTTCTGAGGTGTTTTCCTGCAGCTCCCCCAAGCTGGTCAGCGTTGCTGCGCTGTTAACAGCAACATCCTGGATGGCATCTGTTATATTGTCCGAGGATGCCAGGCTGTCGGCCAGGCGCCTCATCTCCTCCACGACCTCGGCCAGGTGTTTATTTTGCTGGTCCTGCTGTCTGACCAGCTGTTCCGGCAGGACCTGGGATACACCCCTGGTCTTGGACGTCGCCTTGCGGGGAGTGGCAGGGGACCGGGCATAAGGGGAGGATGTTGAGGGGCGGAGATGAGGGGGGGGGAAAGAGAGAGACTGGAGAGGTTGGAGGGGGACACTGAGGGGTTTGCTACAGGTAGAGGAATAGCCTGGGCTGGTCCGGCCAACCCACCATCCTCCTCCACAACAACATAGAGGGCCTGGTCCTGGACTACCACACCCTCCTCAACCACCTCCTCCGTTGAGGTGTGCCCACTTCCCTCCAAGTCCTGTTCCAGGGGGGCAGCCAGAGGGACTGGATCTTCAGGGGATGGATCCTGATGGGCCCTGGCATCAACAGATGGCCCCGCTCCCTCCTGCACATCTGTGGATGACACAAAAGATGCCCATGTTGGTGGACCCACACACTTGGCACATGTTCCCTTCCACCCCCATACATGTACACAACAGATAGAATAGAAAACACACTTACCTGTCCTCACGGCTGGCTTCTGGGACTCATAGCCCCCAACTCCCTCTACCTGCTCAGTCTGTAGGCAGCGGGCAACCACCTTCTCCTCCTCAGTCAGGCGGACAGGGCAGGGTGGGCCCCCTCCAGTGCCCCTGGCATGCCGAGCTATGGCAGCCAGCTTGCCCTTCACATGACGCCGCAGGTCATTCATTTTCTTTTGAATGTCCTGCGGTGTCCGGACCTCATGAGAGAGGGCATTGACCTGGCACGCCACCCTCATTAATATCTGATCCCTCCGGGACTTGCTGGTCCGGGCACTGTCAGCACCATGGAGCCGCGAGTCATACTTCTCATGGCCCGTATGACAATGGCCCTCTCCTCTGGGGAGAAATTCTTCTTCCTCCTCTCCTTAACAGCAGTTGCCATCTTGTCCAGCACAAACTTTCGCCGTCACTCTCTAAAAAATGGGAGACGTTTGCGCTGCACGGGCGCATGTGTGGGCGCATTATATACCCTGCGCCGGCGCATCGTAGGGAGGCTTTGCGCATGCGCAGAAGGCATCCACGTCACGGCGCGGGTCAACCACGTCATGGCGCGGGTCATCCATGTCACGGCGCATGCTCCATTCGTCCCGGCCTGCATTTGCATGGGGTCACGCTTCATTATAATGCAACACGCCCACTTCCCTCCTACTTTGGAGTTGCGCCGGATTACGCCCATGATTTTACGCGACGCAGGCGCATCTTGGAGCGCATTTACTTAGGGAATACGGTACTTGCCACTCCGTGTTACGTCGGCGTAGTGCATCTGAGATGCGCAACGCCTGCATAATTAGGCGCGCATCTACGAGAATCTGGCCCTATGCCGGCCCAACTTACAGAGATACGCTGGCCCAACTTACGCCCAGCCTATAAATACGCCCAGACATGCGCCCGGCCGATGCAAAAGTACATCCAGTTTTATTCCCCCCCCCAGGGAAGGTACTTTTGCTGTGAGATGGCTGCTCCCTTTCCCCACAGGCAGAGGAGGAAAAAAAACGTTAACACCCAGGAGATGTCAGCCCTCATAACAGCAATGGAGACTTATGACCAGGGCCGCCATCAGGGGGTACAGGCAGTACACCTGTAAGGGGCCCGGGGGTCCCCAGGGGCCTGGTTGGGAACCCCCTAAAAAAAAAAAAAAAAGAGTGCAGTAAACACCAAGGGCCAGATCCACGTACATCGGCGCATATATAGACCGGCGTAGCACATCTCCTTTATGTTACGCCGGCTCAATTTAGAGACGCAAGTACCGTATCCTCATAGTATTTGGGCCAGATTCACGTATATCCCGCGTCAGCGTAGCGTAAGCCATTTACACTACGCCACCGCAACTTACTAGATCAAGTGCCGTATTCTCAAAGCACTTGCTCCGTAACTTGCGGCGGCGTAGTGTAAATGGCCCGGCGTATCCCCGCGTAAATCAAAGGGGGCGGCTTGTATTTAAATTATGCACGCCCCGCGCGGAACGAACTGCGCATGCGCCAGCCGAAAAAAATCAGTGCGCATGCACCAACTCACGTCGGAAAACCGGCGTGAAAACGACGTGATCGTCACTTACGCAATTCCCTATTCGCAAATGACTTAGTTAAGCGTTATAACCAACGGAAAAAGACGACGCTGTCCCGACGCCATACTTAACATGGCATACGACGGACCTTCGTAAACGTACCCCTCATATAGCAGGGGTAAGTTTACGCTTACGTAAACGACAACAAGGCGGCGTAAAAAAGTTCGGGAATCGGCGTATCTTGCTCATTTGCATAAGCAAATAAAAAATCGACGTAAATGCCACCTAGCGGCCGGCGTAACATTACATTTAAGATCAAATGGTGTAAGATTATTATGCCAGTCGGATCTTAGCGTAAATCCGGCGTATCATGTTTTCAGTAGATACACCGGCGTAATTCTTTTGAGAATCTGGCCCTTTGGGCCAGATTCATGAAGAGTTAGGCTGGAGTATCCAGTGATCCGCCAGCCTAACTGTCACTTTAAGCCGGCGTTTTTGTTTTCTATAACCAGAAAACAAGAAACGCCGGGTTGGAGTTCCGATGCGATCGGCGTAATTGAATTTCGCCATCGCATCGTTACTTCAACTTAAAAATGGCGCCGGGGGCGTTCCCGCTGATTAACGCTGAAAAAATATGTTAATCAGCGGGAGTCGGAAATTCACGATCGTTTTCGGGCGCGACGCAGTGACTTTACGACGTTTCCGGAATCGATACGCGACGTAAAGATAAAGCAGCCCCCTAGTGGAGTATCCTATGTTAAGTATAGCCGTCGTCATCGCGTCGGAAAAAAAAAAAATCGCGTCGTTTGCGTAAAACATTCACGAATGGGGACGTGACGTCATTGACGTTCACTGACAGAACTTGGAGCATGCGCACTGGGATGCATTGACACTCGACGCATGCGCAGTACGTTCGCCGCGGGATCGCGCATAGTTTGAATACTACACGCCCCGTACCCGCCCAATTTGAATTCCGCTGGCTCATTTGCGATGCGCTGCCGCAACTTTAGGAGCAAGTGCTTCATGAATAACAGCACTTGCTCCTAAAATTTCGGCAGAGTAACGTAAATGAGAAGCGTTACTCCAGAGCAAAGATGCTCTCATCTACCAGAATCTGGCCCTTTGTGTCCAAATTTGCACCGGCGCAACGTAAATTCCGAGGCGTAAGCCGGCGTAATTCAAAGTGGGAAGGACGTGGGCCTGTTCCATTGAAATGAGCCGTGACCCCATGCAAATGAAGGGCCGGCTGGACTGCGCATGCGCATGACGCCGACTATGGTCAGAGCCTCTCTGCGCATGCTCAGAACTCGGCCCGGCGCAATCAGTAAAATAGGACTAGGCCCAGCGTACTTAGTGAGCTACGCCCAGTGCATAAATAGGCCCAGACAAACGCCCTTTTATTGCAAAAGTACATCCATTTGTTTCCCTTCCTGAAGCAAGGTGCTTTTGTTCCGTTATCTGTGGCTGTTTGTTGGTTTGTGTCGTGTCGTGTCAGTGTGTTGTTGGAGAGTGTTTTTGAAAGATGACTGAGAGGAAGTTAAACTACTCATTGCGGGAGAAGGAGATCATTGTGAGGGCCATTACCCGCTTTGGTCGTTTCCTGCATGGCCCTGAGAGTGCCCCCACCAGCCCGGCCAGGAGGAGGCAGATACTGCAGGACATCACAGACGAGGTCAATGCCTTGTGTGGTGAGACCCAGGCCTGCAATGGGATCCAAAAAAAAAAAATTATCTCAGGCGTGTGGTCCGTGGGAAGCTGGAAAAGATCGTGGCTCATGCCAGGGGCACTGGAGGGGGACCACCATGCACTATTAGGCTGACTGCTGAGGAGCGTGCGGTGGCCCAGTGCTTCCACAGGCAGCAAGTGGAGGGGCTGCCTGGCTTTGACTCCATTGAGGAGGCCGTGAGGACAGGTAATTTTTTTTTCTATCTGGTGTGTAGCATGTGTGGGGGGGGGGGGGGGGAATATGTGACAAGTGTGTGGATCCTCCAACCTGTGAATGTGTTGTGTCATTCACAGATGGGCAGGAGGGTGCTGGGCCATCTGGCCAGTCCGCGGCCTCAACCGGACATGAGTCTGAGGAAGACCCCCAGGCAAGCCCGGAGTCCTCTGAGGAGGTTAGGGAGGAGGAGGTTGAGGAGGAGGAGGTTGAGGGGGAGGAGGTTGAGGTGCTAAGTGCCAATGAGGTACTTCTCCATTTGGTGGAGTCTCCACCTACGGCTGGTAGCAGTCAGGCCTCCATCAGGGGTAGCCCCTCCCACTCCTCCCCCAACAGGGCTCCCCCCCAGGGGTCTCCCCTACTCCCAGGCCACAAGCCTCATCTGAAGGCAGGAAGGTGACCCGCGAGACCAGGGGGGTGGCAGAGATTCTGCCGGTAAATCTGAGGAGGGACCAGGCCCGCCAGACCCACCATCTGGGTCAGTTCACCCAGACTTTGGGCCGGCTGGAGGAGAGCCTGGCCTCCATCAAGGAGTGAGTTGTGGACATGTCTTGCAACTCACTGGCTCTCATAACATGTCTCAACGACCTGCAGGCGTGGGTCAGGAGGTGCATGCCCTGACCCAGGCTGTCCAGGCCAACACGGCAGCCCTCAATGTGGGCCTCACGCGCCTCGCCGTGGCCTTGAGTCTTCCCTGAGGGGCCGGGGCCGTGGCCGCCCCAGGCGTGGGTCACCCCAGCGGCGTTGGGGTTTTTTTTTTCTGCGTTTTTGTTTCTGTGTTATTTATTTATTTTGTTTCTGTGTTTTATGATTTTTTTTTACAGTGATTATGATTTGTTTTCTTTTTGTGAATGATGTTTGATTGTGGGGGTGACATTTCTGCATGAAAAGGGGTGTCACCCTCGGTTGTGGTGGAGAAGGGATCCCCAGGACCAGGGAGAAGTGATCCCCAGGTCTGTGTGAATGGTGTATGAATGTACAGTGACATAATTGAAGCCTTGGCGTGACGTTGCTGCTCCCAAGTCCTGCATGGTGGGCTTGTGCCAATCCAATTTGATGAGGATGTGATGTGTCTGTGCTAGGGACCACAGTGGTGTGCATGCATGCATTCTCATTGTGCCATGATTAATGTGTGTGTTTAACGTGCAAAGATGCCTAATGTGAGCTGTCTCCTGGCTGCTCTACCCTCAGAAGACGGGGTAGCCTCGGTTAGGGGGGGATTGTCTGGTTCGGGGGTCAGGTCATCACATATGTCAATCTGCAGGCCCTTTCTCACTGCAAAGTTGTGCAGCATGCAACATGCACCAATGATCTGGCACACAAAATTTGGGGAATACAACAGGGTACCCCCAGACTTATCCAGGCATCCGAAACGGGACTTCAGGAGGCCAAAGGTGCGCTCCACCACTGCACGTGTTTGGGCGTGGGCTTCATTGTATCTTTCCTCTCCTGGGGTTTGGGGGTTCCGGAAAGGAGTCATGAGATGGGGTCCCAGTGCATATGCAGAGTCACCTGTAAGGGAAAAGACAGGAGGATGTTAGTCGTGTCACTCACCAACCAGCCAGCTGTCCCCATACATGTTCTGTTCGAATTCCATTGGGATGGGGCTCTGATTGTATATGTAGCTGTCATGGCTGGATCCGGGGTGTTTGACACGGACGTGCCATATGAGGCCTTGGGCATCGACTATCACCTGTACGTTGATGGAATGCCAATGCTTCCGATTGTGGTATATGTGCTCTGTCTCACGGGGGGGCTGGAGTGCCACATGTGTGCAATCAATGGTGCTGGGAATCTGGCAATTCTGTAGAAATCTGTCGTTGCCTTCACCCGCAGGTCCTCCTGGGTGGGTCTGATGATTTGGTTGGCCATGCGTCTGAGTATTGCAGGGACAACCTGGTGCACACATCTGCTCATGGAGGATTGTGACATCCCAGCCACCACTGCACTTGTTCTTTGAAAAGAGCCACTGGCAAGGACATGGAGTGTTGCCAGGACCTTAACCAGTGGCAGCACTGCATGTGAGCGTTGTGTGATGCTGGTGATGTCCTCCTGCAGGGTTGTGGTTAATTCCAGGATGGCATGAGGGGTGAATCTGAAGATGCGATACACCTCTGAATCACTCATGCCAAAGAGGTTTATGCGGGTGCGGTATATCCTCTCCCGTGCCCTCCTCCTCCTGCTCTGTGCCCTACTCCTTCTGCGCGCATCTAAAGCCAGTAGTAGAGCTATGACCATGGATGCCCCTGGCATGTTGGCATACAGATTGTTGTCCTGCAAGTGTGGCTGCTCAGCTCGTCCCTAATGGTGTTGCTTTAGCTGACCTGTACACGTCTGGTGCAAAGTTACAGCTGCCTTTATAAGGGGTAACTTTAGACCGGACGTACAGTGGATGCGCACAGCGCGTAGCCTGCGCCAGACAAACGTACTTTTTATCTCCCTCATTTGCATATTTGCATAGCAAATCAATGGTGTGTCTAGCCCATGATGCGCCGGTGTAGAAAAATTACGTTGGTTGGGAAAATCTGGTTTTCAGGCGTATCTCGTTTTGGGGATACGGCGCATATATATACGCCTGCGCATATTTACACTTACGCCGCGCATCTCGAGATACGCCGACGTAAGTGCTTTGTGGAACTGGCCCATAATGTTTGGGGGGTTCTAAGTAATTAAAAAAAAAAAAAAATCTAACTTGTAAACAAAAAGAGGCAGCAAAAACTTGGTCGATGTCCAGCACTGGTAATTGGATGGAGCTTGTCTAGGATTGTCTACTTATGAGAACTTGAGAAGGGCGGGAATCATGTGCCCACCCAAATTTCTGGTAATAGAAAAGGGCGTGGCTTGGTGGGATTTACATGATCACCCTCTAACAATGAAAGGGCGTGTCTAGTAATAAATAGAGGTGTGTCTGGCGGGATTTTTATGAAAATCCAACGCTGTAGTATTAGAAATAGGCGTGTCTGGGCGGGACTTACACGCCCATCCAGACTTTTAGTAATGATAAGGGGCGTGTGTGGGCGGGACTCACATGACCGCGGCGTCCCCATGACCCGGCAGTCGGTGTAGATGTAATTAGTATAGTTAGTGATGGAAGGGATGTGGATCTTTCCCGTGCTGTGTCTGATCCAGACCGCTGGCAGCTATGAGTCCCGGCTGTATGATTCCCCGGAGAAGAGGGAGTATTTGCCGCCGCTCGGTGCTCCGGGTCCCTCCCCGTACGGCTCCCTGTGGCCGCTTCCCCAGGAGGTGCAAATCTCCCCCGACTTCATGTTCATCCCCCCGGCTGACTTCTCCATAGTCCACGGAGAGCGATCCACCGCGGGGCCGGAGTGCCTGGTACTGCAGGATGCCTTCCGGAGGTGAGCCGTGTGATCGGAGGGTGTCCGGTGTACTGTACATAGGAGGTGTCATCACCCCCCCCCCCCCAATATATGTCAGGGTGTCTGGTGTACTGTACCCCCCCCCCCCCCCAATATATGTGACTGGAGGGTGTCCGGTGTACTGTACATAGGAGGTGTCATCACCCCCCCCCCCCCAATATATGTGACTGGAGGGTGTACTGTACATAGGTGTCATCACCCCCCCCCCCCCCAATATATGTGACTGGAGGGTGTCCGGTGTACTGTACATAGGAGTGTCATCAACCCCCCCCCCCCCCCAATATATGTGATCGGAGGGTGTCTGGTGTACTGTACATAGGTGTCATCAACCCCCCCCCCCCCTCCAATATATGTGATCGGAGGGTGTCTGGTGTACTGTACATAGGTGTCATCAACCCCCCCCCCCCCCTCCAATATATGTGATCGGAGGGTGTCTGGTGTACTGTACATAGGATGTCATCAACCCCCCCCCCCCCCCAATATATGTGATCCGGGGGGTGTCCGGTGTACTGTACATAGGTGTCACCCAACCCCCCCCCCCCCAATATATGTGATCCGAGGGTGTCTGGTGTACTGTACATAGGTGTCATCCCCCCCCCCCCCCCAATATATGTGATCGAATGGGTGTCCGGTGTACTGTACATAGGTGTCATCATCCGGGGGGTGTCCGGTGTTCTGTCACCCCCACCCCCCAATATATGTGATCCGAGGGTGTCTGGTGTACTGTACATAGGTGTCATCGCCCCCCCCCCCCCTCCAATATATGTGATCGAATGGGTGTCCGGTGTACTGTACATAGGTGTCATCATCACCCCCACCCCCCAATATATGTGATCCGAGGGTGTCTGGTGTACTGTACATAGGTGTCATCGCCCCCCCCCCAATATATGTGATCGAATGGGTGTCCGGTGTACTGTACATAGGTGTCATCATCACCCCCACCCCCCAATATATGTGATCCGAGGGTGTCTGGTGTACTGTACATAGGTGTCATCGCCCCCCCCCCCCAATATATGTGATCGAATGGGTGTCCGGTGTACTGTACATAGGTGTCATCATCACCCCCACCCCCCAATATATGTGATCCGAGGGTGTCTGGTGTACTGTACATAGGTGTCATCGCCCCCCCCCCCCCAATATATGTGATCGAATGGGTGTCCGGTGTACTGTACATAGGTGTCATCATCACCCCCACCCCCCAATATATGTGATCCGAGGGTGTCTGGTGTACTGTACATAGGTGTCATCGCCCCCCCCCCCCAATATATGTGATCGAATGGGTGTCCGGTGTACTGTACATAGGTGTCATCATCACCCCCACCCCCCCAATATATGTGATCCGAGGGTGTCTGGTGTACTGTACATAGGTGTCATCGCCCCCCCCCCCCCAATATATGTGATCTGAGGGTGTCCGGTGTACTGTACATAGGTGTCATCGCCCCCCCCCCCCCCAATATATGTGATCGAATGGGTGTCCGGTGTACTATCTATCACCCTCCTTCCCAATATGTGTGTGATCATTACCACCCCCCCCCCCCCCCCCAATATGTGTGTGTGTGAGAGAGATCTCCAAACCCCCCCCCCCCCCCCCTGATAAAGGAGTGATCATCCCTACCCCATATGTATGTGTGATTTATTTTTCGCCACGTTTTAACATGCGTCATGCTCAGGGCAACCCCTTCCACCCCCTGCTCTGTGCGACGGGCGCCCCAAAGTAGCTTCACAACCTTTTTAGTTGTGGCGCGTGGGGTGTTATTAGTGCGTGTTTTGTCACATTTGTAGCACGAGGCAAAGCACACATCTGCTACCCCATGTTTGTGGCGCCAATAACAATCAATGGCACCCCAAGCTGGACCCACAATTGTAGCACGTTTCTAAAACGCTTAGCAAAACGCACAGTTTTGTCACACGTTTAGGAAATGCATCGGAATGCAGCCTGCGGATTATTCTGTCCTCCTGTTATTCTAAAAACAATGTCCAACTCAAAAATAAAATTGTGTTAATTGAAAACATTGAAAAAGTGACAATTTTTAATCAAAACATTGATAAGTTGTGCCAAATATTCTATGAACGCCTTTCCATTGTTTTGAATACCGAGGAGTTATTGTAAACCTACAAGAACTTTCCTGACTGAGAACTGTATTACTATATCCGTGTATTTGTGTATCTGCTCTTGGTGTCCATAGAACATATAACACGTTGGCACCACAACTTATTTAATCAATATTGTCAGTTTTTTGATGCAATTTGAACATTGTCTAGAACGCCACTCTTTTTAAAAATATTGGACTGCCACTTTTTATTATCACTTTTTGTTTAACACTGTTATTTTCTTTGCACTGGTTTTCATCATTATGACCTATTGCTACGTCAAAGTGCAGTTTTTGGTGTAGTTGGTACTTCCTGTTATCGGCACACACAGATGTAAAGTCCAGATGGTGTCCTATAGAGGAGAACGGATCTGTCAGCACTGTCTCTGCAGTCATGGAAAGTCCGGGATAGAATGGGGATGAGTTTATACCGGTGACAAGTCAACGTTTCCTCTACATTTTTGAAGCCTCACGAACAGGGTGCATTTCTTCTAACCACTTCAGCCCCGGACCATTTTGCTGGTCAAAGACCAGGCCAATTTTTGCGATTCGGCACTGCGTCGCTTTAACTGACAATTGCGCGGTCGTACGACGTGGCTCAAACAAAATATGATGTCCTTTTTTTTCCCCACAAATAGAGCTTTCTTTTGGTGGTATTTGATCACCTCTGCGGTTTTTATTTTTTGCGCTATAAACAAAAATAGAGTGACAGTTTTGAAAAAATGCAATATTTTTTACTTTTTTGCTATAATAAATATCCCCAAAATATATTTAAAATTTTTTTTTCCTCAGTTTAGACCGATATGTATTCTACATATTTTTGTTAAAAAAAATCGCAATAAGCGTTTATTGATCGGTTTGCGCAAAAGTTATAGTGTCTACAAAATGAGGGATAGTTTTATGGCATTTGTATTAATTTTTTATTTTTTTTACTAGTAATGGCGGCGATTTAGCCTTTATTTTTATTATTTTTTTAATCATGACTGCGACATTATGGCGGACACAATTTTGAACCATTGTTATTTTTACATCGATCAGTGCTATAAAAATGCACTGGTTACTGTGAAATTGACACTGAAGGGGTTAACCACTAGGTGGCGCTGTAGGTGGGATGGGCTGTGTGTGATAGGACACTGATCATTACTTCTGATTACAGTGAGCTGTGTACACTGTCCTGTCACTAGGAAGACTGGGGAAATGCTTGTTTACATCAGCATTTCCCCCTTCTTCCTCACCGTGACACAATCGTGGCTATGCCTGCAGACATCGAGTCGCACGGGACCCGCGGTCAGAGTCGCGGTGCTTGCAGCGGTTGCGCGTGCACAATGCCAGCTTCTTAATGGGGACGTATAAATACGTCCTTTTTGCCTGCCCGTGCCATGCTGCAGACGAACATCTGCGTGCTGCAAGCAGTTAAAAAAAAAAAGGGGGGGGGGGGGGGGTTTAAGATCAACCGCCCACATAGTCTATGCCCGCTGAAGATCTGCAATCATGGTGTACAGAGGCGTAATGGGGAACCACCTATGTAAACAAGCTGATTTTCCAGTCTGCCTAGTAACAGGACAGAGATCTACTGTTCCCAGTGAGGCAACCCCCCCTCTCTACAGTTAGAGGGGGGGGGGACACAGTTAACTCCTTGATCGCCCTTGGTGTTAACCCCTGCCATGCCAGTGTCCGTTGTACATTGATCAGTGCATTTTTATAGCACTGACCAATGTGCGTGATTTAGGGTCAGATTTGTCTGTCGCAATCCTGCTAAAAATCGCGGCTCGCCACCATTACTAGTAGAAAAAAGTCCCTAAATTGATCCTGTAGTTTGGTTTGAGCAAAAAAAGTTCTCTCGTCTACAATCAATATACGCCTATTGCAATTTTTTTATAAAGAAGAAAAATATGTAATATCCCAGCCACGATACTACCTGCCTGAAGTTTGCATGTTCTCCCTGTGCCTGCGTGGGTTTCCTCACACACCAAAGACATGCTGGTAGCATAATTGGCTTCTGTTCTAAATTGGCTCTAGTATATTAATGTGAGTTAGGCCCCTTTCACACTGGGGCGTTATTCGAGGGAAGCCTCATCTGCAATCCCAATGTGCTGGTAAAGCACCACTAAGACCATAAAGTTTTAGACCCCTTTCCCACTGAAGCGTTTTAGCGTTAAAAATAGCACTATTCAAACGCTCTACATGCATCTCAATGGACCCTTTCACACTGAGTCCTGCAAGCAGCAGCTTTTGGGCACTGAAAAAAAAAGCCATAAAAACGCCTTACCCTTTCACAACTGAGGCACTGCAAAAATGCCCTAAAACGTTAGGGTCTTAGCGGTGCTTTACCAGCACATTGGGATTGTAGATGAGGCTTTGCTCGAAAAACGCCCCAGTGTGAAAGGGGCCTTAGGGCGTTTTGCAGTGCCTCAGTGTGAAAGGGTAAGGCGTTTTTACAGCGCTTTCAATTTATTTTAATGGAGAGGGGCGTTTTTATGGCATTTTTTTCAGCACCCAAAAGCTGCTCCAAAGATGATGTTTGCAGAATTTGGTGTGAAAGGGTCCATTGAGATGCATGGAGAGCATTTTACGAGCGTTTTAATAGCGCTATTTTTAACACTAAAACGCTGTAAAAATGTTTCAGTGTGAAAGGGGTCTTGGGGACAGATGTGAATGTAAAATGTATATGTGAAGCGCTGCATAAATTGACAGCGCTATATAAGTACCTAAATGTAGAAGAATACATATCGGCCTAAACTGATGAATACGTTAGTGTGTGTGTATATATGTATGTATATATAATATATTTTTTGGATATGTATTATAGCACAAAGTATTTTTTTGTTTACAGCGCAATAAAGGTTCACACCTATGCAATCTGATTCTGCAAATTTCACTGCGTTTTGCAAGCCGATTTTTGGGGAGTTAAAGGGGTTGCAAAGGTGTGTGTGTGTGTGTGTGTGTGTGTGTTTTTTTTATTTTTTATTATTATTCTTATTACATTTTATGCAACCAGCAGCCCCCCAAATTCACTTACCCGAGCCCCTTCTCTCTCCATGTCTAAGCCATCCGGGACACTCCTGATTGGCCAAGGCGGCGTACACACGACCGAGTTTCTCGGCAGAATCCAGCAAGAACCTCGATGGGAGACGTATTCTGCCGAGTAAACCGGTTGTGTGTACACTTTTCGCCGAGCAACCCGTCGAGGAACTCGTCGAGCCAAAAAGAGAGCATCTTCTCTATTTCCTCGTTGTTCAATGGGAAAATTTGGCTCGACAAGCTTTTTGACTGCCAAACTAGGAACTCGGCGGGCGGAACGATGAGTTTCGTCCGACGAGTTTCTCGGTCGTGTGTACGCGGCCTTAGACACAGCATCAGCGCCATTGGCTCCCTCGGCTGTCGGCTAATCGGGAGAGGGGGGCGGGGTCCGATTCAGGGCTCTGTGTCTGAATAGATATTGGGATGGGGTGACCCCATAGAGCTGCTGGCTGAGGGGGGGCTTGAAAGGAGGAAGCAGCAAAGAGGGACCTGAGAAGAGGAGGATCCAAGCTGCTCTGTGCAAAACAAACTGCACAGAGGAGGTAAGTATAACATGTTTGTATGTCAAGTTAATGCTAATTTTATTTTTTAAATAACAGACACTTTACAGTTTGCATGAACAGGGTGTGATCTGGATGCGGTGCGGAATCTGCACAGAATTTTCAGTGAATTTTGCATGGGAAGTAGTAGTAGTAGTAGTAATAATAATGTATTACACAGGATTTATGTAGCGCCAACAGTTTGTACAGAGCTTTGCAACATGAAGGACAGACAGTACAGTTACAATACAATTCAATACAGGAGGGATCAGAGAGCTCTGGGCTTGTCAGAGGTTACAATCTATGAGGGAAGGTCAAGTGATACAAAAGTAACAACTGTGAGGGATGAGCTGATGGAGAAAATCAAAGTATAGTTGTTGGGTGGAGGCAGGATAGGCTTCTCTGAAGGGAAGGGTTTTCAGGGATCCTCTCAAAAAATATCGAGTAGGAGATAATTGGACAGATTGGGGTAGGGAGTTCCATAGGATGGGAGAGGCTTGGGAGGGGGGGGGGCTGAATGGGAGAAGGGAGCCAGAGATGAGGACTTGGGAGGAACAAAGAATGATTAGGTTGGTATTTTTGAGATTAGGTCAGTGATGTAGCTTGGGGGCCAAGTTGTGGATGGCTTTGTAAGTTATTACTATTTTGAACTTTAAAGCCTAGTTTCCATCCCAAATTATTTTTTGTTTCCATTATTGTGCTCATTAAAAAAAAAAAAAACACAGAATCGGCTTTTGGAATCACCTGGAATCCCTCTAATGCTCCTGAGAAATGTTTCATCATTTCCCAGGATGCAGTGCGTTACCCAATTATCACTCCCCAGCCAAGACTTCCAGGAAGTAAGTGCTTGTGGGCTTCACAATGCCCACAAGCAAAATGACAACGGTGTTTTAAATAACTATGCGGAGTGGTGTCGGATTGTAAAACAGTAAGTGACCGGATTTATATTATAAAAACGCATTATGAAAGGACATTAGGGCTGCAACGAACGATTATTTTCATAATTTTCATAATCGATTAGTTGGCCGATTTATTGTTTCGATTAATTGGATAATGGCCTTAAAAAAAAAAAAAAATTGGCCCAATTTGTTGTTGGGCAGATTACAAAACACAAATTGCCACAAAAACACATTACATGCTTTTCTGCAGCTTATCCATTGAAGTATATTGAACCCAAAAAAAAAAAGCACAGTTTTGCGTTAAAAAGTCCTTGCCCTTTCCAAATGTGCAGCAGAGTAAAAGTAATATTTCCAGTAGCGATTTGCTTTTTTGTACTATAAAAGGCTAATTTTAGTCTTTTTTTTTAACCCCATTAGTTTACTGACCAATTAATCGATTATGAAATTAATCGATTACAATTTTCATAAATCGATTAGTTGTTTCGGCCCTAAAGGACATACATTTAAAAAATGCTAATTGTGGTTGGAACCCCGCTTTAAGCATTTGTTACCCTAAAGCCAATTCTTTCAAAGGGTTAAATGTGTGCCTAGCTAGTGTTTGTGATGCTTTTTACTAAAATGTGATGGATTTTCTTTCCCTGCTGTCAGGGTGGTGCTCTGCCTTGTTTACATAGGCAGAGCTCTGTCCTGTGTCTGCTTGATGATTGGCAGTTGTCGGCAGCCATCCATTGGAAAGAACCTGTGCTGATTTGGCGTCTCTCTGTGGACAAATCGCGGCATGTGACCCTTACTTAGAAGTGCAGAATTACGCTTGTGTGTTGTACATATTTAAAGGGTCAATAAAGGATTTATTTTTTATTTTTTTAAGCTAAATAGCTTCCTTTACCTTAATGCAGTGCTGTTTCATGTTCTCATTGTTTTTGCTTTGAAGTTGCTGTAATTCTGCTCTGATCTCCACACTTCCTGCTTGTCTGGCTCCTTATATAAAATCTCATGGCAGTTTTTCACTGTGGTCTAAGCTGTGTGTCTAAAACTCCTCAGAACCAATCGGATTCATTTTAAAAACAAAACACTGCCCTGGATTTGTTTTTTTTTTTGTTCTGTGTGTCTTCTGAACTTCACATGGATAAGTTCCCCTTTTTAGAACATGTTCCAGCATCTGCAGCTCTCCCACACCAGTTGTATTGTGCTCCAGTGTGCGCATTCAGGTTTTTCCCCTATTGCTAAGTTGATTCAAAAAACTATTGTACTGGTGATGGTCGTTCTCTCAGCACAAGACTTAGTTCTATAACTGCTGCTGGATGACGGTTTGCTTCTCCGTCTAACAGGGTGATTGCATGTGACCCGACCTCAAGCACAGAGTCACACTCAGTACAGGGTAATTTCCCCACATGTCACATGACCATTATTATTGTTCTATATCTCCAGGCCCTGATCTGAGAACTCATCTTTCCTGTTGTACAGACCAGACGAGACCGGTCACAAACAGGAAGTGTCATCAAACAATGTGGGACTTTCCATTGGTCTGTGTGATCAGATGACTTTGCTGGTCATGAGGGAAGTGTTGGAACCACATCTAGTATGAGCTACAGTGCATGCGGAAAGTATTCACAGTGCTTCACTTTTTCCTCATGTTGTCTTGTTAAAGCCTTTTTCCAAAATGGATTAAATTCATTCTTTTCCTCAATTATCCAAACACTTCATAATGACAATGTGAAAAGTTTAAAATCTTTGCGAATTTATTAAAAATAAAAATCACATTTACAGGTGCATCTTATAAAATTAGAACCTCCATTAACCACTTCAGACCCGCGGTATAGCCGAATGACAGCTACAGCGCAGGTCTGAATATCCAACATGCCGTCAAAAGACGGCCGCCCCTTTGGGCGTTCCCAGCGCGCGCTGTAGAGCGCGCTGCGGGGAAGCCCTGTGTTGGCCGTGTCCCTTGGACACAGCCGATCACAGATCACGGCGAACGGCCAATCAGAGTGGCCGTTTGCGATGCGATCTGTGCGGCGAATGAGATGTTCTCACAGATCATCTCTCATTGCCGTTTTTACACAGAGACAGCGTCCTGTCTCTGGAGAGGAGGAGACCGATCTGTGTCCCTTGTACATAGGGACACAGATCGGTCACCCCCCCCCCACAGTTAGAACACACCTAGGATACATTTAACCCCTTCCTCACCCCCTAGTGTTAACCCCTTCAATGCCAGTCACATGTATACAGTAATTAGTGCATATTTATGGCACTGATCGCAGTATAAATGTGAATGGCGCCAAAAATGTGTCAAAGTGTCCGATGTGTCCGCCATAACGTCGCAGTACCAATAAAAATCGCAGATCGCTGCCATTTCTAGTACAAAAATAAATAAATAATAATTCTGTCTCCTATTTTGTAAGCGCTATAACTTTTGCGCAAACCAGTCGCTTATTGCAATTTTTTTATTTTTTTTTATTTTTTTATTTTTTTTACCAAAAACATGTAGAAGAATACGTATCGCCCTAAACTGAGAAAAAAATATGTTTTTTTTTTTTTTTTAAATTGGGATATTTATTATAGCAACAAGTAAAAAATATATATATTTTTTTTTCAAAATTGTTGCTCTTTTTTGTTTATAGCGCAAAAAATAAAAACCACACAGGCGATCAAATACCACCAAAAGAAAGCTCTACTTGTGGGGAAAAAAGGTCAATTTTGTTTGGGAGCCACGTAGCACGACCGCGCAATTGTCAGTTAAAGCGTCGCAGTGCCGGAAGCTGAAATTTCACCTGGGCAGGAGGGGGGTATATGTGCCCAGTAAGCAAGTGGAAATACACAGGTCCCAGAAGACAGTGGGAACCAGTGGGATTGTGCAATGTGACTCACGCCTGCGCATAGGGAACCAGGAAGTGAAGCCGCAAGGCATCACTTTCTGATTCATTTGCCGAAGATGGCGGCGGCAGCACCCGAGAGCCAAGCTAAAGATCGAAATCGCGGTCACCCTGGACAGGTAAGTGTCCTAATATTAAAGCAGTCATAAAGGAATTTTTTTTATTTTTATTTTTTAAATAACAAACTTGTTATACTTGCCTCCACTGTGCAGCTCGTTTTGCACAGAGTGGCCCCGATCCATGTCTTTTGGGGTCCCTCGGCGGCTGTCTCTGGTCCTCCCCGCAAGAACTCCACACATTAATGCGAGCTTCCTCGCATTGTGTGGAGTCCTTGTGGGTGTGCTCTCGTGATACAGCGAGCGGCCATAGCCGCTCACTTTATCACTCGGCCCCACCCCTCGGTGCGCTGTGTCATTGGATGTGATTGACAGCAGTGCCAGCCAATGGCTGCACTGCTTTCAATACATCCGCTTTAGCCAATCAACTGCCAGGCTGAGCGGCGAAGAGGATGTCGGGGCCGAGTGCAGGACTTTCGAGGGGTCAGGTAAGTATAACAGGGGGCCGGTATACTCAGAAGTTTTTTCACCTTAATGCATAGAATGCATTAAGGTGAGAACTTTTTCCTTTACAACCCCTTTAAACAGAAAGTAAACCCTGATGGGTTTTACTTCCTCTGTTTCCACTCAAAGGTAAAGCGTAATGGGCTACTATGCATCGCCTTATAGCATTATTTACCTCTCTTCGTTTTGGTGCTACACACTCCGGCTCTGACTGGCTGCCAGTCGCGTGCACGCGGGAGCCGCCAGTCACGGCATGACCCAAGCTTGAAAAGGCACAGCGTGCCCTTTCAGGATGGCGCATGCGCACTAGAAGTTATCGTTCGGGGACATTGCAAATACCTCCTAAACTGTGTAGGTAAGCCTTGACCTGGGCTTACCTGTAGGTTAAAGTGGTTGTAAAGGGTTTACAACCACTTGAAAAAAGTCAGCAGCTACAAATACTGCAACTGCTGACTTTTTTTTATTTATTTTTACCGACCGATCTCCACTTTTTAAATGTAATTTCTTGAGATTCATTAATTCATGAGGGTGTGTTTAGGGGCAGAATTGGGGGAAGGTCAGGGTTGTGTGGGGCAACTGGTGACAAGAAACACTTGAGGCAGCCTGGCTAGTAGCTCAGAAAATTTTCAGACCTGTATCATATAAATGCGTCACACATCGAGTGATATACAGTCACTCGAACATATTCACAGCACTTGGCTTTTTACCACATTTTGTCTGCCCAGTGAAAGGGTTTTGATCGGATGGAAATGGACTAGCGGGCCGTTTTTACCCAATTCCCTCAGGAGAGTGGGATTGTATCTGCTCTGCACAGTGAGCAGAGATGGACCTGCCGTCCGCTTGCTCAACGGGGGATCGGCAAAGCTGAGCAAGCGGATTCCGCTAGGCGGAGGTGCCCGTGTGAAAGGGGCCTAAATTAAGTTTGTAGAATTTTAAGGAAATTTCATAAATTTTTAAATAAGGCTGTAACATAATGTGGAAAAAGTGAAGCGCTGTGAATACTTTCTGGATGCATTGTATGTACTGTACAGGTAAGGTATACTGAATAGAAGTGGTGATAAAAGATTTCTCTGTTGGCACTTGGTTTATTGCTTTACAGCCTCCAGTGAGTTGGGTAATCAAGTTATTGCAGTTATTAAAGTAAACTGGTTTTATTTGTTTAACCTGCCACAGAAGTGACACACCTTGATCAGGGTACAGCGTATGATAAATTAAGTGTTGAAGCAGAACTGAACTGAATCCCAGTTCACACTGCAAACTGCATCTGATTTGGACAGAAATTGCACCTCATTCCTATTCAAACCCATGCAATTCTTTGCAGTGAAATTTGAGCCATTAATTTTGTATGCCTCAAATTGCACTGCAAGTTGCACCCCCCCCTTTTTTTTTTTTTTTTTTTTTTTTTTGCACTAGAATGTTCAAACCCATTCAATTCAGTCAATCGCAACTGCTTTTTGCGACCTGTTTTTGCATAGTCATTAACATTGACACCCACTGCGGTTTGCATGAATGTAGTGTGATTGTGATATGGTCTGGGAAACGCACAGGAATTGCTGTAAATCCTGCACCGCATTTGTGTGAACGAGGGGACTAAAATCAGAAATTGTGAGCAGTCAGGTTCTTTTATAGTAGACATTCTATGCTATAAGGCCCCATTATACTTGGAAATAGGGCCGTTGGTGATTTACATGCAGGAGAACGAGTGAGCGTTCCCAGAGATTAGCTGCGGGCAGCAGTCCCTGTGAAAGTAATAGAAGGCAAACAAGATTAGTGAAGACTTCAGCCTTTAAGAACCTGAACGAAGTGTATTGATCACTTCAGTTCGGCTGTCGCGTTTCTTGAAGGGCAAGTTGGATTCGGATCAAGTCCCCTGAAATTTATTAACCTTGTGGATTTAAAGCGGAGCTCCACCCTGATATATATATTTTTTTTTTAAATCTGAAAAAATAAATAAAAAAGAAATGAGGAAAAAATAAAAAAATACTCACCCTAAATAGGCTGTTGCATCACTTCCAGGTTCGGCTGTCGCGTTTCTTGAAGGGCAAGTTGGATATCGGATCAAAGTCCCCCTGAAATTTCATTAGACTCCTTGTGTGATTTAAAAACTAAAGTTTTTAGGGCCAGTTCCTATCGCATGCATTCTAGTGCTTTTTTTTTTCTTGTCTTCTGCATCAAAAACGCATGAAAAGTAGGTTATATGCATTTTTCCTGCACTGGACTGTAAAAAGCATAAAAAATTCACTGGAACACACACATGTCCTTCAAGATTAAGAAAAAAGGTGTGGAAAAGACACTGGACTGCACCAAAAAACACGTATGCAGAAAATCATCTGGACTGCGATTCTATGGTGTTAACTGCCCTCAGTGGAAAAAAGTGTAAGGGATCTTTCACACGGGCGGTCCTCCCAACAGATTCCACTTTGCTTAGCGTGAGATCGATCTGCTGAGGTGGATGACGGGTCCGTCTCTGCTCACTGTGCTGAGACGGGCCTGTCCGAGTCCTGCTCTCCTCTGTGGGGAGATCGGATGAAAACTGACTGCCTGTTTTTCATCCGGTCTACCAGACGGATGGAAAGTGGTTTTGGTGGACAGGATTGAATAGCGGGTGTCAGCTGACATCGGCCGCTCCATCGGGGTGAATGAAGTATCCGATCAGGTCCACCTGAAACTGTCAGAAAAGCCTGTGTGAAAGGGGCTTAAGCCCAGGTTCACTCTTGGCTGTGGGAATACTTGCATGATTTCACTCCCGCTTGTCGGTCCCAAATTCGGCTGCGATTTCAATGACATCTGTGCAGGTTTCTGTGCCCTGCCCCCAACCATGTATTTTATTTGTGCTATCGAATCATGGAGACATTGGTGGTTTTGACTGCACAATATTGCCTCGTAGCTTGGATTCTTCTTTTGGCATCTTATGACCATTTTGTCTTGGTGTTCTGTTTTACCCATGTTCTGTTACAGTATTGGACTGTTGCTGTTCTCGTTTTGCATTTGGGGAGCAATATTTGTACAACGTGTATTGCTATATTTTGAGTGCACTTTTAGTTTCTGAAATGCTTTACCTCTTGTTATATTGCAGAACTTTAATAAAATCTCAGTAAAACATTTGTTTTTACAAGATTTTGGATTTAAACATTTTAGAATGCACACATTTTTAAACCTTCCAATGTTTGTTCACAGATACTTTGATTACATATTTGGTTTCCTGCGATTGGAAGATGTACCTGCAGGTAAACCAAGGGCAGGACGATTGGTACAACTTCAGGTCATCATCACCTCAGAGGACAACGAATGTCACAAGTATCCCAACGTCCGTTCAGATGAGTCATGTGAGTATTTAGAACTTTAGTACTAAGCAAACCATGTGACTTGTTTTTATTTTACCTAGATTATAAACTAAAGATAAATATATAGTTTTTTTTTCTCATTTAGCCTAAGGCCCCTTTCACATGTGCGGACCGTATGTCCGCATTTTCATCTATCTGTTTGCGGATGAAAACGGAACATACATTGGTCCCTATGTGATTGCGGGATCATCCGCCTCCGCAAAGATCCGCTTTTGCGGACGGAAGAAAACCCTATTTTTTTCTTCCGTCTGCAGAGCGGATCAAATGAACACGGACACATGGTCCGTGTTCATCCGCTCCCCCACAGGGTGGTCTCTGCACAGTGTGCGGGGAGCGCCCTGTCAGCCGACAGCTCAGCGGAGATTTACGGAGGATCCCCGCTGAACACAGACACACACGGGGCAGATGAATACTGATCTGCCCCGTGTGAAAGGGCCCTAAGGGGCTGAACGATTGAAGTTCAGCAGGGCCCAGACAAATTTACATCCATGTATGAGCACTGAGGTTGTACAGACATTAATTGACTGATTTGAGTTTGGCATAACCACCCAGTCAGATTTTACTTGCTTGTTCAGTGCTGCAAGCTATAGCCGGCAATGCTGATCAGTATATTCTGATGACGGGGGAAGTCGTTCCACTGTCAGCATACAATCACTCAGGGTGGGTTCCCCCATCCACTTTGAGTGTGTGTAATGGCTTGTACACACGATCGGAATTTCCGTTGAAAACAGTCAGACAAAATTTTTCAGCGGAATTTCCGATCGTCTGTGTGGAACTCCAATGGAGAAAAAAACATGCATGCTCAGAATCAAGTTGACGCATGCTCGGAATTTTTTCTCTCGGCTCGTCGTAGTGTTTTACTTAACTGCGTTTTGGACGGTCGGAATTTGGTCTGACAGTGTGTATGCAAGACGGTTTGAATGAAATTCCGACGGAAAATTCCATCGATTTTATCCCATTGGAAATTCTGATCATGTGTACAGGGCATTAGAGGGAACTGACTCCTTTTTTGTAGCCTGCCTCAGTTGAGGTTTTTGTTGCAATGGGTAGTGCTTGCAGGGCCACCTACGGCTTTAATTGTGGCTTATTAAGCAGAAATCAAACGAAAATTTGAGCTGTCTATGGCCAGCTGAATCGTGAGTGATTGTGTGTGTACTAGAAGAGAGGATTCATAAAAATTCAATTAGCATTAATATGGGTATTAAAGCCTCAGGAAAGTGACCAGTTATAGTCCAATGTGTGATTTGCAGTGCAGATACCTTAACATTTAACTTGACCTTTAGGATTCATGTCCACGGACGTTTTAAAAAACAGGCTGTAAAGCGTTCTGCATCGAATTCAATGCACGGTTTTCTGCTCTAGTTTTCAGCCACGTTTTTCTGTCTATTCAAAATCAATGGTTCCCTATGGGAGCCGATTGATTTGAATAGAGGTCGCACCAGAAGTTGGATTAAGATGATCTGACTTGCCTGGCGACTGGTGTGCGGAGAATCTTGAAGGTGAACCCCGTGCAAATGAAAGAAAAATTGCGTGAGGTTCCCCCACAGGATGATACCCTTTGGTCTGGTATGGATTTTAAGGGCAACACCTACGCTGAAAAAAACAGCCTGGGGTTCCCCCAAAATCCATACCAGACCCTTATCCGAGCACGCCACCCGGCCGGTCAGGAATGGGGGTGAGGACGTTTGCCAGTGTCTTGACGTCTTTACAGCTCGAACGCTGGAGCTTTAGAACGCACTGGTCCTGTTTTTTTTTTTTTTTTTTTGCAGCTTAACCACTTGACCACTGGGCACTTAAACCCCCTTCCTAACCAGACCAATTTTCAGCTTTCGGTGCTCTCACAATTTGAATGACAATTACTCAGTCATACAACATTGTACCCATTTGAAATTTTTGTCCTTTTTTTCACACAAATAGAGCTTTCTTTTGGTGGTATTTGATCACCTCTGGGTTTTTTATTTTTTGCGCTATAAAAGAAAAACGACTGAAAATTCTGTAAAAAAAACAAAAAAATAAAACTTGTTTCTGTCATATTAGCAGGTTATTTCTCACACACAGCATATGCATACCACAAATTACACCCCAAAACACATTCTGCTATTCCTCCCGAGTATTGCGATACCCCATGTGTGGGACATTTACACAGCGTGGCCACATACAGAGGCCCAACATGCAGGGAACGCCACCAGGCTTTCTGGAACACCCAGACCAATTCTGACATTTCTCTCCTACATGGAAAAATCATCATTTATTTGCTAGATTACATAGAACCCCAAAACATTATATATGCTTTTTAAGCAAAGACCCTAGAGAATACAATGGCGGCCGTTACAACTTTTTATCTTGTACGGTATTTTCGCAGAAATTTATTGAACGCGTGTTTTTAAAAAAACTGTTTTGTGCTTAAAACAAAACAGTAAAGTTAGCCCAATTTTTTTTCATAATGTGAAAGATGAAGTTACGCCAAGTAAATAGATACCCAACATGTCACACTTCAAAATTGCGGACACTCGTGGAATGGCGCCAAACTTCGCTACTTAAAAATCCCCATAGGCGGTATTGCAGAGTATCGCGCAGGGTATTGCAGAGTATTGGGGTATTGCAAAGTATCATGCCGGGTACTGGGGGGATTGCCGGGTACTGGGGGGATTGCCGGGTACTGGGGGGATTGCCGGGTACTGGGGGGATTGCCGGGTACTGGGGGGATTGCCGGGTACTGGGGGGTATTGCCGAGCTGGGATGGATTGAGGGATGGCTGGATCTGTGACTGCATTTGTCACAGATACAGCCACAGCTCAGCTGCTGACACCCCGCTCCCCCCCCCTCTCCTCGCACACTGTACAGAGAGGAGAGGGAGGAACCGGCGTCATCAAATGACGCCGGTTTGTTTACAAGTGATCGTGCCGTCATTCGACGGCGCTATCACGTGGTAAACTGCCGCGATCAGCGGCAATTTACCGTGATGCACCGAGTCTTCTAGACCCGGCGAGCACGGACACTTTCGCGAGCGCGTCCCAGGGGACGCGCAATCGTGAAAGTGAAGGATGACGTCCCAGGGACGTCGTCCCAAGATAACTCCGCCGCGCCGTAGCAGTAAAATGCTTATGGCGCGCGGTGGGAAAGAGGTTTAAAACGGCTAGGCCATTTACAGCTCAAAAACTTCATGGTGGGTATGAGGCCATAGGCTAACATGGAGAGACGTTTTTAAGCTGCGAAAAAACGCTCAGAAAAGTGGCTGTAAAACGTCCGTGGACTTGAGGCCTAAATGATAATTCAGGCACCCATTGTATTCTAGGTATGTGCAGACTGTGTAAGCCTTGGCCTGATAGGCAAAATGTGAGACTAAATTTGCTTCTAAATTCTGTTCATGGTTATCAGCTGTATGTGCCTATCGCTCCAGAAAGTTTTTGAAACTGGACTTTGAGGGTTTTCTAAATCAAAGTACCCCCTGCCTGGCCTTGTAATAGAAATGAAGAGGGAGGCATGTTTGTAACCATGTCCTAGTGTGACAGCAATGGCTGCCTCCATAGATACAGTGTAATAAATGTGAGTAGCCACCCTAGGGCAGGAAGTGTTCACAGTATTGGCACCTGAAAATGAGAAGTTGTAGCCACCACATCTAAGAACTTGCAATCTGCAATATATTCCATTTTTGTTTTGGGGTTTGAATCCAAGACCAATAATTATAAGCCAGCCATGTGGGAAGGCCAGTTTGCACTGGTGCCAGAGGCTTACTCTCATTTAGCCAGGCTTGTACAACCTTTCTAAAAATCTGTATATGCCTTTTTGAAGAAGTAATGCACCTAAAGAATTTCTATGTAATTAAAAAAGTCTTACTGTAAATGTGGTCAAGAGTTTTGGTGATAAATGTAGAAATAATTCTACATATACATAATTTAGAGAACTATCCACTTTAATTACAGGATGTTGGGTGTGCATTGCTTAATAATAATAAAAGCACTAAAGGCCTTTCTTCAGCAAACACACCAAACTTCAGACTTATGCAACTGTGCTCATTGGAAAGATAAATATTAACATTTATAACTGCCTGACTACTTATTTCCGCAAATGCACAACACCTCAGGCCTTCAGGTGTGCTTAAACGAACTTGCGCAACTGTGCTCATTTGAAAGATAAACATTAACATTTATTACTGCCTGACTTCTTCGAGCATGTCTGATCAACCATACACTGGTCAGGGTTATCCATTATTGTCAATACACCACACGTGCAGATGCTCAGTCACATTTTCATTGCAGTGTCTTATCTCTGTGGCCTGTGCATGGTTAGCAAGCTCAACTCCCAAGCAATGGTCACACAATCCAATGTTATGTTGGGCTGACACCATATCTGTGGCCTAGGAGTGCAAAAAATCTAGTTCTGGAACGTATGACATTCAAATTTGTACTGGATACGCTCCATCACTCCCACATGACCATTCTTCCTCGAAGCTGCAGCTCAACCAAGAGATGTCTTTAGAAGAGAAGCTTGTTCTTGTACATTCCAATAGGTCTTAACCACTTAAGACCCGGACCTTTTAGGCAGCTAAAGGACCCGGCCAGGTTTTGCGATTCGGCACTGTGTCGCTTTAACAGACAATTGTGCGGTCGTGCGACGTGCTCCCAAACAAAATTGGCGTCTTTTTTTCCCACAAATTGAACTTTCTTTTGGTGGTATTTGATCACCTCTGCGGTTTTTATTGCGCTATAAACAAAAATAGAGCGGCAATTTTGAAAAAAATGCAATATTTTTTTACTTTTTGCTATAATAAATATCCCCCAAAAATATATAAAAACATTTTTTCCTCAGTTTAGGCCGATGCGTATTCTACCTATTTTTGGTTAAAAAAAATCGCAGTAAGCGTTTATTGGTTGGTTTGCGCAAAATTGATAGCGTTTACAAAATAGGGGATAGTTTTATTGCATTTTTATTATTTTATTACTAATGGCAGCGATCAGCGTTTTTTTTTTTTTTTTATGGCAGACACTTCGGACAATTTTGACACATTTTTGTGACCATTGAAATTTTCACAGCGAAAAAATGCATTTAAAATGCATTGTTGTGAAAATGACAATTGCAGTTTGGGAGTTAACCACAAGGGGGCGCTGAAGGGTTTGTGTGACCTAATGTGTGTTTACAACTGTAGGTGTGACATCGATTGTGTATCCCTATAAAAGGGATCACACGATCGATGACCCTGCCACAGTGAAAAACGGGGAAGCTGTGTTTACACACGGCTCTCCCCGTTCTTCAGCTCCAGCGGCGATCAGGTCCGTGAGTCCCGTGGTCCCAGAGCTTCGGACCGGGTCACGGGAGCGTGCCATGGGCACTAGCACAGAACGTACCTGTACGTGCATGTGCCCAGCCATGCCATTCTGCCGACTTATATGTGCAGGAGGCGTTCCTTAAGTGGTTAAAGGATAAGTTCACCTTTGGAAACATGTTACATGTTCTAGCCTTTTTTTTTTTTTTACAGTGGGATATGTAACCTGTAACTCCTGCAGCCACTCTCTGATCCAAGCCTTATCTGTGACAGCTGGTCAGGGATCTTCTCCCTGTACCCTCTGTCACTTTTTGAAAAGTGTGCAGCTGTGCTGATTTCTGCTGAAATGCTTTTCTTTGGGGGGGGGGGGGGGGTGGCAAAAAAATGCATTGTTTCTTTTTTAACAAGTGAACTTCTCCTTTTAAGTCTTATGGTCGGCTGTAGTTTTCCATGCATGCTTCCATTAAAATTGGAAGAAGCTTGAGGAGACATACTTTTTAGAAAAAAATGTACTAATTTGTAGAAGTTGAATACACTAGCTCAATGAATGTTGCCAGTTTTTAGCATTACTTTAATTGTAGCGTAGAGGCAGCGTGTTTTGTGTCCGGTGCACAGCATTGAATAGGAAAATGTTAAAGGGGTTTTAAAGGTTTTTTTTTTTTTTTTTCTAAATACGTTCCTTTTAAGCTAGTGCATTGTTGGTCTTTTTTTTTTTTCTTTGTCTGAATTTCTCGCTTCCTGTTCCTCCTCGGTAAGTTTTCCACCATCATCCGAGCTGTGGAAAGTCGGCCAGAACAGCTTAGTGAGGAGGAACAGGAAGTGAGAAATTCAGACAAAGAAAACAAAAAACATATTTAGGCTCCATTCACACCTAGGCGTTTTGTCGCCTGTAGTGCGACGCTCACAAACGCCAGAGGGAGAAAAATACATGAAAGCCTATGGAGATGGTTCACATCTGAACGCTGATGCGCCTGACGCCCATCGCCTGTAGTTAAAAAAAAGTTCCGGACCCTTTTTTGTCGTGCGTATCGGGCGGTTTGGGCGTATTTGAGCGTTTCCATTTCCCATAGAAAGTAATGGAAATGCTCGATTCAAGCGACTAGCGCGACAACGAGCGTTTGCTACATGCGTTTTGTCGCTTTAATCAATAGAACTTTTCACCCAGGCAGAAGATTAAACAAATCTACCAACATAGCAACAAGTGATGAAAAGATGATAATTTTTCCTATTGGCTAAAATAAAAAACGTCAAAGTACAAAAACGTCGGACGACGCTGTATGCAAACGCGCAAATAAGCATGAATACGTGCGACAAAACGCTGGAAAAAAACGCCCAAAAAACGACCAAACGACCGTCGCTCTGGTGTGAATGCAGCCTTAGAAGGGAAATTGAAGGAAAAGATAAGTGAACCAACAATGCACTAGCTTAAAGGAACCGGTTTGGAAATTAAAAAACAAATCTTTACAACCCCTTTAAGGGTTAGCGAGACATAGAAATGCACAAGGTGGTTGGCTGATGTGAATATGAACAAAACACCAAGTTTCCGCTTCAATCCTTCTCTGCATGTGCACATGTATATGTCAACACATTCAGTGTAAAATAAGAAGGAAGGCAACACATTTTGTTTGTATATATTTAGAAAAAAAAATTATACTTTAAGGGCTCTTTCACACGGAGCGTGAAAGTGCAGAGACCGCCCTGTCTTTCCTCCGCTGTCCCCTATGGGGAATCGGATGAATACGGACCGTCTGTCCGTATTTATCCGATCAGCCAGACGGAAGAAAAAATAGGGTTTTCTTCCGTCCGAAAAAAACGGATCTTTGCGGACGTTAGCGGATGCATCATCTGCTAACGTCCACAATCATATAGGGATGCATTACAAGTCCGTAAACTAACTTGTAAAAAAACGGACCGTTTGTCCGTACGTGTGAAAGGGCCCTTATTTTAATTTTTTTGTGATCATATCTCCTCTGCTCTCAGCCGCATATGGATCTAAGAGAGTTGGGAGAAGCAATACATAGAGATCAGGATACTTTTTCGTACATGGTACAGCAGGCACATATCGGGAATATGTTTTTGATTGACGTTCTTACAGCGGCTGAGTGTTCGGTCTAAAATTTTGTTAAAGCGGAGTTCCATCCTGTATTTAAAAAAAAAAAAAAAAAAGAAAGAAAAATTGTAGTAATGTGCTATTTACCTGTCCAGGTTTCGGGTGCAGGTGCTGGCATTGCTAGTAAGGGAAACCATCATTAAAGCCTTGAGGCGTGAGACACGCTGCACTTTCTAAATGGCCCTGTCGTTACTTTTGGTACACACACAGGTCTCAGAAGGCAGCGGGGGGAGGTAGGATGAAAGTCCAGCTGAGAATTAACACAAAAGGAACCAAAAAAAGTTTTCAAAAACGAGGGTGTGGGGTGCTATATTGTTTAAGGCAGGGATCCTCAAACTATGACCCTCCAGCTGTTGTGGAACTACACATCCCATGAGGCATTGTAAAACTGACATTTACAGACATGACTAGGCATGATGGGAATTGTAGTTCCTGAACATCTGGAGGGCCATAGTTTGAAGACCCATGGTTTAAGGCCTTGTTGCATTTTAACCTGGAACTCTCCTCAAACTCCGCTTTTAAAACAAGTTGCTGGCTGTTACTATCAACATGCCAACTCTATCCCCATCCACTCAAAACCTTTGAAAGTGGTCCGGTTTTCATTCATTTGATCATTTTATGATTTATTATTTATTTCTTCATTGTAGATGAGCTGTCAGTTAATGAAGATGGAGCTGTTCTTCAAGCAAGTCAAGTCTGGGGTGCTGTGAGGGGTAAGCATTTTTCTATAGAGTATTCATCTGCAATCTCCAGTTGAAATACAAGCTACCTGTCTGGGATCTTGGTAACCTAGATCAGTCCTGTTCCCTGCATCTTCCCAGTGTTGGAACTACAGATTCCACCTGTATAGTCGGGTATTGCGCTGCAGCTGCACAGATACAGCAGTAAGTCATTGATGGTGAAAGTTGGTGTTCCCCCCTGTTTATATAAAGTGGAGCACGGTTGTTGGACACTCATTAATCCACTTAAAGGAGAAGTACAGCCAAACCTTGTTTAGCTGTACTTTTCCTGTGGTTCACAGGAGTGCATTTCATTCTGCAATCCTGTGACCTGTGTTTAGCAAAGAGCGGACTAGAGCCTGCTGCTGGTTGGTGTCACAGAGCTGGTCCAGGCTTGGAAAGATCACGAACACGGGTCACAGGCTGAGATTCGCCCACATGCCTGGACCAGCACATGGCTCAGCCTCTCAGCAAGCTGCTCAGAGCCTGAGTCGGGTGCTCCTCTCCACAGCCTAGCGCTCTAGTGAATGCTGGAGGGGCAGAGCAGAGACTGACAGTTACCATCTCTGCGCTTAAGAGTCTCTGAGACCTGAACGATCGGTTGTGTTTAAGCACTCTCTTATGGATGTTGTCACTTGCAGGGACAGATGCAGCATACATCTAAGTGATTCTAAAATACAAAAAAATCACAAATTAATGCTCTAGTGCACCAATAATTGATATTTAATTTATTAATCAATATTAATGAGCTAAATCAGGCTTGTCCAACTTTTTGACCTTTTTTGGGCCTCTTTGGAAGAAGAATTGTCTTGGGTCACAAAATCCACTAACCATAAGGTTCGCTGATGAGCAGAAAGTCGGGCAGAGCACAAGTTGACATTCACTGATCTACATAATGTACCTATCAGAATTTTAAAACTTCATTTATATTTTTATTACAAAATTAAGACCCCTGTTTGACACCAGTTTTTGATAAACAAACACATCAATATCTGGATGGATGTAGTAGCAACCAATGAATTCTCAAGGTGCTCATCAGGTATTTTGGTTCTAATTTTGCCCTTCGTGTGCTTTATCCTTAAATTGTTGCTCATAAATCTAGGTGCTGCCAAAAACTGATGACATGAATAAGCTGTGATTTTTTAAAGAGTGTGAGATTTTACTCTAGGAATATAAAACCAAATACATTTTCTTTTTGGTGTAAATGCATTTTTACAAAAAAATATGACAATCTAAATTTTTACGTGAGTTTTTAAGATTTCGTGTTGGGCCGCATTCGTAGCCATCTTGGGCTGCAGGTTAAACTAAATCACCCACCTTACATCTGTTTGGGGAACCAGCCATGAAATCTGCGCTATCACAACAGAGCCTTACACCTTTGGTTGTGAAGGAGTGGGGGGGTTAAATGTCCTTGTGCTCTCTTCTCTATAGTATATGACAAAAAAAATCTAGCAGGGATCATGCAATTCTGCTAGAGCAACCCCGATCCTCCTCTTCTCCATCGCTAAGTGCCCCATAGCAAGACGCTTGTTAAGGTGGCAGTGATGATGGCTTACTCCCGAGCCGGCTGTGTGTGTCCATAGACACACAGAGCGTGGCTCGGTCCTTCATCGCATGCTCAATGCCGTCAAAATTTGTATTCCAACACTCCCTTCATTGCAATGTGGCTCAACAAAGTCGGGAACATTAACACTCTGAAAGACCTGATGCTTACCCCCCAAAACAGGAGTGGGCAATATACTACAACATGGTCATATTGAAACTTGTTGGTATATTTAGACAAGGGCAAGGCTTTACTGGACAACGGTTCTGGAGATTGAGGTCTTCCTGCCCTTCTTGCTGATGCCACCTGTGTCACATTGAGATTTTACTTCCTGTCTCGTAGCCAAAACAGGAAGTGAGAGGAAATCTCTGCAAATTAAGGGAATTCCTTGGGGACCCCGAGGTCACCAGAATTGTTGTGCGCCCCCCCCGTTGGAAGATTTCCCCTTTATAACTTTTTCCCAGGGACAGCCCAAAATTTGAGCTTTTCTTTTACTTTCAGTAATGACCATAGACAGGACTAATACAGAGGGTGAACAGACACACAGCAAGCAATAAAAATGTTCTAATCCCTCTCCACTCTATCCAAAACCCCCAAAATGTTTGTCTTTTAGTTATACTTTAGTACGGCAGCTCAGGCCCAGTTTTTCCTTACAGCTTTTGTATTGTCTGCCCTTTCCACATCTTGGTAGGCAAGCAGTCAGCCGATTGGTAACGTATTACTTTATTAACCAGTAAAAAAAACTCATTGCTCATCAGTTTTATCAAACCTGATATTTCAGTTTTAGGTGGGTGCCCATAGGTTGAATCACTTGCCAGCTTCTACCATCTCGGGGGAAAATATTCCATGGCAATATTTCTTTATAGATGTTTGTGTCCCTAACCCCTACCAGAAAAAACATTAGGGATTTACACTTTTAAAGATTATTTGTTCAATCTGCATTATGAAGGAATTGTGAAAGGAGTTTTGGCAGGCTGGGCTGTCATCGGTGAAAAGGCAGCATGTAGTCGTATTCCTGCCATTTCTGTTTTTTCAGTGTGTTTTTTGGCATTGACATACAAGGAAACGCACCTGACTTTTGCACTTTTTCTGGATTACTGAAGCTAAATGTATTATTTTTATCTTTTTAGGTCTTGAGACGTTCAGCCAGTTAGTTTATAAAGACAGCAATGGAGCAGTAAGTATTGATTACGTTGCTGTGATATACGTGCCTCTCAATTGGTTTCAGAATTACAGGGGCAAAATATAATGCTACCAGTACAACTGTAAAAAAGAAATACCAGAATATATCTTAAGATAGAAACTGATCCTAGCGCTCAATGGACTAGTCCTCTATTTTAATAGATTAAAAGAATTTGTATGCAGAAAAAGCAGCTATTATAAAAGTAAAGAATGTATGAAAAAGTATGTCTCTGTGAGGCATTAACAGCGCTATATGATAATATATCAATTGAACTCAAAAGTTCAAACTCTGCTTATATGAGGTGCAAACATCAACCAGGACAAAAAATCCTTAAAAATGATAACTATCCTCAAAATATAAAAAAACAATATTAAAAACCGATATTACACATAAAATAAAATGACATAATATTCCACTGGTGATAACACGTGGGTGTTTTAAACAAAACACAGTCTTACATTCCTTAGGGTAAATAAGTCTTGAAGTTTTGATTGTGCAATAAACCAAAACCTGGATTTCCTTCACTTGTAGTCCCCCTCAAGGTTTTGTACTCACCAGATTGACATGGTGTTAAATGCCTTCAGGTGTTTTTAAATCTCCCTTCCATGATATTCAGATCAGCTCAGCAGCAATGTTTTTCTCCTCCCAGTGGATATGAATGGGATCAGGTGCGTGTGTGCAGCATGAGCGGTCATATGAAAATAAACAGAGGGAGAGGACATAGTGTAATTCTGTCTTTATTGTAAAAAAATACCCCCGCTTAAGATATGCTTACAAGATAAAAACAGTAGTGTGCTAAACGGTTTACAAAGTTACTGCTCACTCAGATAGCCTGGCGTCTCCGCTCCGTCTCTAACTGATATGTCCCGGGTGTAACTTGCTCCGTCTGTACGCTACACGACATATCGTACAGACGGAGCAAGTTACACCCGGGACACATCAGTTAGCCTGGCGTCTCCGCTCCGTCTCTGAGTGAGCAGTAACTTTGTAAAACCATTGAGCACACTACTGTTTTTATCTTGTAAGCATATCTTTTAAGCGGGGGTATTTTTTTACAATAAAGACAGAATTACACTATGTCCTCTCCCTCTATGTTTATTTTCATATGACCGCTCATGCTGCACACACGCACCTAATCCCATTCATATCCACTGGGAGGAGAAAAACATTGCTGCTGAGCTGATCTGAATATCATGGAAGGGAGATTTAAAAACACCTGAAGGCATTTAACACCATGTCAATCTGGTGAGTACAAAACCTTGAGGGGGACTACAAGTGAAGGAAATCCAGGTTTTGGTTTATTGCACAATCAAAACTTCAAGACCTATTCACCCTAAGGTATGTAAGACTGTGTTTTGTTTAAAACACCCACGTGTTATCACCAGTGGAATATTATGTCATTTTATTTTATGTGTAATATCGGTTTTTAATATTGTTTTTTTATTATTTGAGGATAGTTATCATTTTAAGGATTTTTTGTCCTGGTTGATGTTTGCACCTCATATAAGCAGAGTTTGAACTTTTGAGTTCAATTGATATAATATCATATAGCGCTGTTAATGCCTCACAGAGACATACTTTTTCATACCAGTACAACTAGTTATACTTATTTCATAGTGCCGATCGGCGCACACGTGACTGCTCGCCACGCTCCTCTCCTGATCTGACAACTACAGCGGAAGGGGCTGAGAATTTCCGCTGATGTCAGCCAGGAGGAGAGCGGTGTGCGGCACTCTAAAGTAAGGAATAAAGCACCATCATTTTTAAGTGCTTAAGGTGCCCAGGGTCTAGATGTCTCGGCAAGCATCGAGTTCCCATGTCGGTTGTGTTGGCAGTGGCATTATCCACAGCCAAAATGCTGACATTTTATATTGAAAATGGCAAAGGGCACAAAAAGGAAAACCAATGTGTATCTTGAACTGAGGGATGCAACCGCTCAGGCAGATACTACCACTCACCAGTTTTTTCTTTGGAACAGTAATATGTGGTGCAGATGGTCAGTCACGGGATCTGTGGCCATTGTTCTATCTACTCTTATCTCATGGCTGTGGTGTATACTAAATAAGGATATTAACAGAAAAGTACAAGGGTTGCACAAAATTATTTTTACCTAATATTGTGTTGGCCTGCCTTTTTGGCATCCAAGATGGCTTGAGTTCTTCTGGCAATTGACAAACATTATTTTCCCGGGCCACAATCCAGCGCAATGTCCTTTGTTTCTTTCAGTCAGTTGACCACGCAACAGCCCTTATGCTTATCATAACCTTTGATACTGTACCTTCTGACCAGCAAACAATTGCCGTTTCAGTCAGAGTCACCAGCTAAGAAGGCACCAACAATTTGACCTTTTTGAAGCTCGGGAGCTCTGACGTGACTCCGTAATACTAGCAGCGCAAGCGGTGAACGATGAAAGTGAGGCTCCTCACCTGTTAACTGAGTGTCTCCTCAGCGGAAGCAAAAGAATGAGTTGAGGTAGAA
>JAJQKJ010002581.1:0-89950 GCA_029574335.1 Rana kukunoris | reverse complement strand
CTCCCCAGTCCTCTCCCCTCTGACCCCCTCTCCCCAGTCCTCCCCCCTGGGACCGACCCAATTCCCAGTCCTCCCCCTGTGACCCCTCTCCCCAGTCCTCCCCCTTCGACCCCTCTCCCCAAGTCCTCCCCCTCTGACCCGCTCCCCAGTCCTCCCCCCTGGGACCCGGCTGCCCCAGTCCTCCCCCCTGGACCACCGCTCCCCAGTCCTCCCCCCTGGACCCCCCCCCGCTCCCCAGTCCCCCCCCCTGGACCCAGCTCCCCAGTCCTCCCCCCCCTGACCCCTCTCCCCAGTCCTCCTCCCTGACCCGCTCCCCAGTCCTCCCCCCTGGGACCCCAATCCCCAGTCCTCCCCCCTGAGACAGCCCCTCTCCCCCAGTCCTCCCCCAGTCCTCCCCCTCTGACCCCGCTCCCCAGTTCCTCCCCCCTCTGACCCCTCTCCCCAGTCCTCCCCCCTCTGACCCGGCTCCCAGTCCTCCCCCTCTGACCCGCTCCCCAGTCCCGCCCCCTGGGACTCCCAATCCCCAGTCCTCCCCCCTGGGACCCCAATCCCCAGTCCTCCCGCCCTCCCCCTGTGACCCCTCTCCCCAGTCCTCCCCCTTCGACCCCCTCCCCAGTCCTCCCCCCCCTGGGACCCCGAGGCTCCCCAGTCCTCCCCCCTGGACCCCGCTCCCCAGTCCTCCCCCCTGGGACCCACAAGCCCCGCTCCCCAGTCCTCCCCCCTGGGACCCCCCACCCCAGTCCTCCCCCCTCTGACCCCTCTCCCCAGTCCTCCCCCCTCTGACCCCTCTCCCCCAGTCCTCCCCCTCTGACCCCGGCTCCCCAGTCCTCCCCCCCCCTGGGACCACCAATCCCCAGTCCTCCCCCCTGTGACCCCTCAGTCCCAGTCCTCCCCCTCTGACCCGCGCTCCCCAGTCCCTCCCCCCTGTGACCCCTCTCCCCAGTCCTCCCCCTCTGACCCCTCTCCCCAAACCTCCCCCCTCTGACCCCGCTCCCCAGTCCTCCCCCCTGACCCCGCTCCCCAGTCCTCTCCCCTCTGACCCCCGCCTCCCCAGTCCTCCCCCCCTGGGGACCCCCAATCCACCCCCCTGTGACCCCTCTCACCATGCCTCCCCTGTGACCCCGCTCCCCAGTCCTCCCCCCTGTGTGACCCCTCTCCCCAGTCCTCCCCCCTCTGACCCCTCTCCCCAGTCCTCCCCCCTCTGACCCCCGCTCCCCAGTCCTCCCCCCTCTGACCCCGCCCCCAGTCCTCCCCCCTCTGACCCCTCTCCCCAGTCCTCTCTCCCCCCTCTGTCTGACCCCGCTCCCCCCCCAGTCCTCCCCCCCCTCTACCCCGCTCCCCGATCCTCCCCCCTCTGACCCCTCTCCCCAGTCCTCCCCCTCTGTGACCACCCGCTCCCCAGTCCTCCCCCCTGGGACCCCCAATCCCCAGTCCACCCCCCTGGGACCCCACTCTCCCCAGTCCTCCCCCTCTGACCCCGCTCCCCAGTCCTCCCCCCTGTGACCCCTCTCCCCTAGTCCTCCCCCTCTCTCCCCAGTCTCCCCCCTCTGACCCCTCCCCCAACCTCCCCCTCTGACCCCTCTCCCCAGTCCTCCCCCCTCTGACCCGGCTCCCCAGTCCTCCTCCCTGGGACCCCAATCCCCAGTCCTCCCCCCTGTTGACCCCTCTCCCCAGTCCTCCCCCTCTGACCCCGCTCCCCAGTCCTCCCCCCTGTGACCCCTCTCCCCAGTCCTCCCCCCTCTGACCCCTCTCCCCAGTCCTCCCCCCTCTGACCCCGCTCCCCAGTCCTCCCCCCTCGACCCCGCTCCCCAGTCCTCCCCCCTCTGACCCCTCTCCCCAGTCCTCCCCCCTGGGACCCCCAATCCCCAAGTCCTCCCCCCCTGACCCCAATCCCAGTCCTCCCCCCTGGGACCCCTCTCCCCAGTCCTCCCCCCTGTGACCCCTCTCCCCAGTCCTCCCCCTGTGACCCCGCTCCCCAGTCCTCCCCCCTCTGACCCCTCTCCCTAGTCCTCCCCCTCTGACCCGTCTCCCCATTCCTCCCCCCTGGGACCCCTCTCCCCAGTCCTCCCCCAGTGACCCCTCTCCCCAGTCCTCCCCCCTGTGACCCCGCTCCCCAGTCCTCCCCCCTCTGACCCCTCTCCCCAGTCCTCCCCCTCTGACCCGGCTCCCCAGTCCTCCCCCCTGGGACCCCAATCCCCAGTCCTCCCCCCTGTGACCCCTCTCCCCAGTCCCTCCCCCTGTGACCCCTCTCCCCAGTCCTCCCCCCTGGACCCCTCTCTCCCCAGTCCTCCCCCTCTGACCCCTCTCCCCCAGTCCTCCCCCCTCTGACCCCGCTCCCCAGTCCTCCCCCCTCTGACCCCTCTCCCCAGTCCTCCCCCTCTGACCCGGCTCCCCAGTCCCTCCCCCCTGGGACCCCAATCCCCATCCTCCCCCCTGTGACCCCGCTCCCCAGTCCTCCCCCCTCTGACCCCGCTCCCCAGTCTCCTCCCCCTCTGACCCCTCTCCCCAGTCCTCCCCCTCTGACCCGGCTCCCCAGTCCTCCCCCCTCTGACCCCTCTCCTCCCCAGTCCTCCCCCTCTGACCCCGCTCCCCAGTCCTCCCCCCTCTGACCCCGCTCCCCAGTCCTCCCCCCTCTGACCCCGCTCCCCAGTCCTCCCCCCTCTGACCCCTCTCCCCAGTCCTCCCCCTCTGACCCGGCTCCCAGTCCTCCCCCCTGTGACCCCTCTCCCAGTCCTCCCCCTCTGACCCCCGCTCCCCAGTCCTCCCCCTCTGACCCCTCTCCCCAGTCCTCCCCTCTGACCCCTCTCCCCAGTCCTCCCCCTCTGACCCGCTCCCCAGTCCTCCCCCCTGGGACCCGGCTCCCTCCCCAGTCCTCCCCCCCCTGTGACCCCTCTCCCCAGTCCTCCCCCTCTGACCCCGCTCCCCAGTCCCCCCCTCTGACCCCGCTCCCCAGTCCTCCCCCTCTGACCCCGCTCCCCAGTCCTCCCCCTCTGACCCCGCTCCCAGTCCTCCCCCCCTCTGACCCCGCTCCCCAGTCCTCCCCCCTCTGACCCCGCTCCCCAGTCCTCCCCCTCTGACCCCGCTCCCCAGTCCTCCCCCTCTGACCCCGCTCCCCCAGTCCTCCCCCCTCTGACCCCGCTCCCCAGTCCTCCCCCTCTGACCCCCGCTCCCCAGTCCTCCCCCTCTGACCCCTCTCCCCAGTCTCCCCCTCTGACCCCGCTCCCCAGTCCTCCCCCCTCTGACCCCGCTCCCCAGTCCTCCCCCTCTGACCCGGCTCCCCAGTCCTCCCCCCTGGGACCCGGCTCCCCAGTCCTCCCCCCTGTGACCCCTCTCCCCAGTCCTCCCCCTCTGACCCCGCTCCCCCCAGTCCTCCCCCCTCTGACCCCTCTCCCCAGTCCCTCCCCCTCTGACCCCGCTCCCCAGTCCTCCCCCCTGTGACCCCTCTCCCCAGTCCTCCCCCTCTGACCCCGCTCCCCAGTCCTCCCCCTCTGACCCCGCTCCCAGTCCTCCCCCCTCTGACCCCTCTCCCCAGTCCTCCCCCTCTGACCCCGCTCCCCAGTCCTCCCCCTCTGACCCCCGCTCCCCAGTCCTCCCCCCTCTGACCCCGCTCCCCAGTCCTCCCCCTCTGACCCCGCTCCCCAGTCCTCCCCCCTCTGACCCCGCTCCCCAGTCCTCCCCCTCTGACCCCGCTCCCCAGTCCTCCCCCCTCGACCCCCCCCCGCTCCCCAGTCCTCCCCCTCTGACCCCGCTCCCCAGTCCTCCCCCTCTGACCCCGCTCCCCAGTCCTCCCCCCTCTGACCCCGCCGCCATCCTCCTCCCCCCTCTGACCCCGCTCCCCAGTCCTCCCCCCTCTGACCCCGCTCCCCAGTCCTCCCCCCTCTGACCCCGCTCCCCAGTCCTCCCCCCTCTGACCCCTCTCCCCAGTCCTCCCCCTCTGACCCCGCTCCCCCAGTCCTCCCCCTCTGACCCCGCTCCCCAGTCCTCCCCCTCTGACCCCTCTCCCCAGTCCTCCCCCTCTGACCCCGCTCCCCAGTCCTCCCCCCTCTGACCCCGCTCCTCCCCCTCCTCCGAGATACAATAATAGAGCACTCAGTCCTCCTCTATATCCGGTTTCCGGTCGGTATTCGGGGCTCTCCGGCCGGTTTCCGGTGTTTCTCACCTTCTCTCGCTCACACTGTCAGACACACTGGAAATGTCAGCGCGCGGTGATGTCGTCATCAGCAAACGACACACCGGAAGTACCTCTGCCGCCATCTTCCTCTCGGGCGGGACATTACGTCACTCATATAGTGCAGAGCGGAGAGGCGGGGCTAGCGCGTGATTGCGGAGAAATATGAGTGCTCCTCCCCAGCCAATCAGAACCCTAGTCTTCTCAATCTGTCCTCGTCTATAATACACCATAGATTACAGGGAGATAGGAATATAGTCTTAGGGGGGATTATGGATGATGGGGGTACATTGGGGGGTAAGGGGGATGGCGGGGTTATGGATGGTGGGGGTACATTGGGGGGGGTAATATGATGGTGGGGGTACATTGGGGGTAATATGAATGGCGGGGGTACATTGGGGGGTATTCGGGAAGGTGGGTGGTATATTTGGGGGGTATTATGGATGGTGGGGGTATTTTGGGGGGTATTCAGGAAGGTGGGGGTAATTTGGGGGGTATTATGGATGGTGGGGGTAATTTGGGGGGGTATTATGGATGGCGGGGGGATTTTGGGGGGTATTCAGGAAGGTGGGTGGTATATTTGGGGGGTATTATGGATGGTGGGGGTACATTGGGGGGTATTATGGATGGTGGGGGTACATTGGGGGGTATTATGGATGGCGGGGGGATTATGGATGGTGGGGATACATTGGGGGGTATTGTGGATGGTGGGTGTAATTTAGGGGGTATATAATGGATGGCGGGGGTACATTGGGGGGTATTCGGGAAGGTGGGGTAATTTGGGGGGTATTATGGATGGCGGGGGTACATTGGGGGGTATTCGGGAAGGTGGGGGGTATTATGGATGGTGGGGGTATATTGGGGGGTATTCGGAAAGGTGGGGGTAATTTGGGGGGTATTATGGATGGTGGGGGTATTTGGGAAGGTAGGGGGTATATTTGGGGGTATTATGGATGGCGGGGGTATTTTGGGGGGTAATATGAATGGCGGTGGTACATTGGGGGGTATTCGGGAAGGTGGGGGTAATTTGGGAGGTATTCGGGAAGGTGGGGGTAATTTGGGGGGTATTATGGATGGTGGGGGTACATTGGGGGTATTATGGATGGTGGGGGTATTTGGGGAGAAGGTAGGGGGTATATTTGGAGGTATTATGGATGGCGGGGGTATTTTGGGGGTACATTGGGGGGTAATATGAACGGCGGGGGTACATTGGGGGTATTCGGGAAGGTGGGGGTAATTTGGGAGGTATTCGGGAAGGTGGGGGTAATTTGGGGGGTATTATGGATGGTGGGGGTACATTGGGGGTATTATGGATGGTGGGGGTATTTGAGAAGGTAGGGGGTATATTTGGAGGTATTATGGATGACGGGGGTATTTTGGGGGTACATTGGGGGGTAATATGAACGACGGGGGTACATTGGGGGTATTCGGGAAAGGTGGGGGTAATTTGGTGGGTATTATGGATGGCGGGGGTACATTGGGGGGTATTCGGGAAGGTGGGGGTAATTTGGGAGGTATTCGGGAAGGTGGGGGGGTAATTTGGGGGGTATTATGGATGGTGGGGGTACATTGGGGGTATTATGGATGGTGGGGGTATTTGAGAAGGTAGGGGGTATATTTGGAGGTATTATGGATGGCGGGGGTATTTTGGGGGTACATTGGGGGGTAATATGAACGGCGGGGGTACATTGGGGGGTATTCGGGAAAGGTGGGGGTAATTTGGGGGGTATTATGGATGGCGGGGGTATTATTATTATTACACAGGATTTATATAGCGCCAAGAGTTTACAATATAAAAGGCAGACAATAAAGTTACAATACAATAAAATACAATCAGAAGAGCTGACAATCTAATAGGGCGGGGCAGGAGGTACAAAAGGTTGTAACTGGGGAATGAGCGGGGGGGGGCGGTAAAAGATTAGTTGGAGACGTGATCGGCTTCAATGAAGAGATGAGTTTTCAGGGATCGCCTGAAGGTAGCCAGAGTAGGGGGATAGCCAGACAGGTTGAGGTAGTGAGTTCCAGAGGATGGGAGAGGCTCTGGAGAGACGAGCATAGGAGGATGAGGAGGAGGAGGAGAGCTTGATAGTAGGAGGTCTTGAGAAGAGCGGAGAGGACGGGTTGGGTGATATTTGGAGACAAGATTGGTGATGTCGCTCGGGGCAGAGTTGTGGATGGCTTTGTAGGTTGGGGTTGTATTTTGAATTTAATTCGCTGGGTGATCGGGTGCCAGTGCAGGGATTGGAGGAGAGGGGTGGTGATGGCCAGTGCAGGGATTGGAGGAGAGGGGCGGTGATGGTCAGTGCAGGGATTGGAGGTGAGGGGCGGTGATGGTCAGTGCAGGGATTGGAGGAGAGGGGTGGGATTGGAGGTGGAGGAGAGGGGCGGTGATGGTCAGTGCAGGGATTGGAGGAGGGGCGGTGAGGGGTGCAGGGTGGAGGAGAGGGGCGGTGGTGGTCAGTGCAGGGATTGGAGGAGAGGGGCGGTGATGGTCAGTGCAGGGATTGGAGGAGAGGGGCGGGATGGTCAGTGCAGGGAGGAGAGAGGGGCGGTGATGCAGGGTGGAGGAGAGGGGCGGTGATGGTCAGTGCAGGGATTGGAGGAGAGGGGCGGTGATGGTCAGTGGTGGTCAGTGCAGGGATTGGAGGAGAGGGGCGGTGATGGTCAGTGATGGTCAGTGCAGGGATTGGAGGAGAGGGGCGGTGATGGTCAGTGCAGGGATTGGAGGAGAGGGGCAGTGATGGTCAGTGCAGGGATTGGAGGAGAGGGGCGGTGATGGTCAGTGCAGGGATTGGAGGAGAGGGGCGGTGATGGTCAGTGGTGGTCAGTGCAGGGATTGGAGGAGAGGGGCGGTGATGTCAGTCAGGGATTAAAGGAGAGGGGCGGTGATGGTCAGTGCAGGGATTGGAGGAGAGGGGCGGTGATGGTCAGTGCAGGGATTGGAGGAGAGGGGCGGTGATGGTCAGTGCAGGGATTGGAGGAGAGGGGCGGTGATGGTCAGTGCAGGGATTGGAGGAGAGGGGCGGTGATGGTCGGTGCAGGGATTGGAGGAGAGGGGCGGTGATGGTCAGTGCAGGGATTAAAGGAGGGCGGTGAGGTCAGGCAGGGATTGGAGGAGAGGGGTGGTGATGGTCAGTGCAGGGATTGGAGAAGAGGGGCGGTGATGGTCAGTGCAGGGATTGGAGGAGGAGGGGCGGTGATGGTCAGTGCAGGGATTGGAGGTGAGGGGCGGGATGGTCAGTGCAGGGATTGGAGGAGAGGGGCGGTGGTGATGGTCAGTGCAGGGATTGGAGGTGAGGGGCGGTGATGGTCAGTGCAGGGATTGGAGGAGAGGGGCGGTGATGGTCAGTGCAGGGATTGGAGGAGAGGGGCGGCGGTGATGGTCAGTGCAGGGATTGGAGGAGAGGGGCGGTGATGGTCAGTGCAGGGATTGGAGGAGAGGGGCGGTGATGGTCAGTGCAGGGATTGGAGGAGAGGGGCGGTGATGGTCAGTGCAGGGATTGGAGGAGAGGGGCGGTGGTGGTCAGTGCAGGGATTGGAGGAGAGGGGCGGTGATGGTCAGTGCAGGGATTGGAGGAGAGGGGCGGTGATGGTCAGTGCAGGGATTGGAGGAGAGGGGCGGTGATGGTCAGTGCAGGGATTGGAGGAGAGGGGCGGTGATGGTCAGTGCAGGGATTGGAGGAGAGGGGCGGTGATGGTCAGTGGTGGTCAGTGCAGGGATAGGAGGAGAGGGGCGGTGGTGGTCAGTGCAGGGATTGGAGGAGAGGGGCGGTGATGGTCAGTGCAGGGATTGGAGGAGAGGGGCGGAGTGATGGTCAGTGCAGGGATTGGAGGAGAGGGGCGGTGATGGTCAGTGCAGGGATTGGAGGAGAGGGGCGGGATGGTCAGTGCAGGGATTGGAGGAGGGGGCGGTGATGGTCAGTGCAGGGATTGGAGGAGAGGGGCGGTGATGGTCAGTGATGGTCAGTGCAGGGATTGGAGGAGAGGGGCGGTTTATGGTCAGTGCAGGGATTGGAGGAGGGGGGGGGGGTGATGGTCAGTGCAGGGATTGGAGGAGAGGGGCGGTGATGGTCAGTGATGGTCAGTGCAGGGATTGGAGGAGGGGCGGTGAGGTCAGGCAGGGGTGGAGGAGAGGGGAGTGGTGGTCAGTGCAGGGATTGGAGGAGAGGGGTGGTGATGGTCAGTGCAGGGATTGGAGGAGAGGGGCGGTGATGGTCAGTGATGGTCAGTGCAGGGATTGGAGGAGAGGGGCGGTGATGGTCAGTGCAGGATTGGAGGAGAGGGGCAGTGGTTATGGTCAGTGCAGGGATTGGAGGAGAGGGGCGTGATGGTCAGTGCAGGGATTGGAGGAGAGGGGCGGTGGTGGTCAGTGCAGGGATTGGAGGAGAGGGGCGGTGATGGTCAGTGCAGGGATTGGAGGAGAGGGGTGGTTATGGTCAGTGCAGGGATTGGAGGAGAGGGGCGGTGATGGTCAGTGCAGGGATTGGAGGAGAGGGGGCGGTGAGTGGTGGTCAGTGCAGGGATTGGAGGAGAGGGGCGGTGATGGTCAGTGCAGGGATTGGAGGAGAGGGGCGGTGGTGGTCAGTGCAGGGATTGGAGGAGAGGGGCGGTGATGGTCAGTGCAGGGATTGGAGGAGAGGGGCGGTGATGGTCAGTGGTGGTCAGTGCAGGGATTGGAGGAGAGGGGCGGTGATGGTCAGTGCAGGGATTGGAGGAGAGGGGCGGTGATGGTCAGTGCAGGGATTGGAGGAGAGGGGCGGTGATGGTCAGTGCAGGGATTGGAGGAGAGGGGCGGTGATGGTCAGTGGTGGTCAGTGCAGGGATTGGAGGAGAGGGGCGGTGATGGTCAGTGCAGGGATTGGAGGAGAGGGGCGGTGATGGTCGGTGCAGGGATTGGAGGAGAGGGGCGGTGATGGTCGGTGCAGGGATTGGAGGAGAGGGGCGGTGATGGTCGGTGCAGGGATTGGAGGAGAGGGGCGGTGATGGTCAGTGCAGGGATTGGAGGAGAGGGGCGGTGATGGTCAGTGCAGGGATTGGAGGTGAGGGGCTGTGATGGTCAGTGCAGGGATTGGAGGAGAGGGGCGGTGATGCAGGGTGGAGGAGGGGGGCGGTGATGGTCGGTGCAGGGATTGGAGGGAGGGGCGGTGGTGGTCAGTGCAGGGAGGAGGGGGGCGGTGGTGATGCAGGGTGGAGGAGAGGGGCGGTGATGGTCAGTGCAGGGATTGGAGGAGAGGGGCGGTGGTGGTCAGGCGGTGGAGGAGAGGGGCGGTGTGGTCAGTGCAGGGATTGGAGGAGGGGCGGTGAGGTCAGGCGGTGGAGGAGAGGGGCGGGTGGTCAGTGGTGCAGGGATTGGAGGAGAGGGGCGGTGATGGTCAGTGCAGGGATTGGAGGAGAGGGGCGGTGATGGTCAGTGCAGGGATTGGAGGAGAGGGCGGTGATAGTCAGTGGTGGTCAGTGAAGGGATTGGAGGAGAGGGGCGGTGGTGGTCAGTGCAGGGATTGGAGGAGAGGGGCGGTGATGGTCAGTGATGGTCAGTGCAGGGATTGGAGGAGAGGGGCGGTGGTGGTCAGTGCAGGGATTGGAGGAGAGGGGCGGTGATGGTCAGTGCAGGGATTGGAGGAGAGGGGCGGTGATGGTCAGTGCAGGATTGGAGGAGAGGGGCGGTGATGGTCAGTGGTGGTCAGTGCAGGGATTGGAGGAGAGGGGCGGTGGTGGTCAGTGCAGGGATTGGAGGAGAGGGGCGGTGTGATGGTCAGTGCAGGGATTGGAGGAGAGGGGCGGTGATGGTCAGTGCAAGGATTGGAGGAGAGGGGCGGTGATGGTCAGTGCAGGGATTGGAGGAGAGGGGCGGTGTGGTCAGTGCAGGGATTGGAGGAGAGGGGCGGTGATGGTCAGTGGTCAGTGAAGGGATTGGAGGAGGGGCGGTGATGGTCAGTGCAGGGATTGGAGGAGAGGGCGGTGATGGTCAGTGCAGGGATTGGAGGAGATGGGCGGTGATGGAGTGCAGGGATTGGAGGAGAGGGGCGGTGATGGTCAGTGCAGGGATTGGAGGAGAGGGGCGGGATGGTCAGTGCAGGGATTGGGAGAGGGGCGGTGATGGTCAGTGCAGGGTGGAGGAGAGGGGCGGTGATGGTCGGTGCAGGGATTGGAGGAGAGGGGCGGTGATGGTCAGTGCAGGGATTGGAGGAGAGGGGCGGTGATGGTCAGTGCAGGATTGGAGGAGAGGCGGTGATGGTCAGTGGTGGTCAGTGCAGGGATTGGAGGAGAGGGGCGGTGATGGTCAGTGCAAGGATTGGAGGAGAGGGGCGGTGATGGTCAGTGCAGGGATTGGAGGAGGGGCGGTGATGGGGGCGGTGGAGGAGATGGTCAGTGCAGGGATTGGAGGAGAGGGGCGGGTGTGGTCAGTGGTGGTCAGTGCAGGGATTGGAGGAGAGGGGCGGTGGATGGTCAGTGCAGGGATTGGAGGAGAGGGGCGGTGATGGTCAGTGCAGGGATTGGAGGAGAGGGGCGGTGTGATGGTCAGTGCAAGGATTGGAGGAGAGGGGCGGTGATGGTCAGTGCAGGGATTGGAGGAGAGGGGCGGTGATGTCAGTCAGGGATTGGAGGAGAGGGGCGGTGTGCAGCAAGGATTGGAGGAGAGGGGCGGTGATGGTCAGTGCAGGGATTGGAGGAGAGGGGCGGTGATGGTCAGTGCAGGGATTGGAGGAGATGGGCGGGTGGTCAGTGCAGGGATTGGAGGAGAGGGGCGGTGATGGTCAGTGCAGGGATTGAGGAGAGGGGGCGGTGATGGTCAGTGCAGGGATTGGAGGAGAGGGGCGGTGATGGTCAGTGCAGGGATTGGAGGAGAGGGGCGGTGATGGTCGGTGCAGGGATTGGAGGAGAGGGGCGGTGATGGTCAGTGCAGGGATTGGAGGTGAGGGGCGGTGATGGTCAGTGCAGGGATTGGAGGAGAGGGGCGGTGATGGTGTTGGTCAGTGCAGGGATTGGAGGAGAGGGGCGGTGATGGTCAGTGCAAGGATTGGAGGAGAGGGGCGGTGATGGTCAGTGCAGGGATTGGAGGAGAGGGGCGGTGATGGTCGGTGCAGGGATTGGAGGAGAGGGGCGGTGTTGTCAGTCAGGGATTGGAGGTGAGGGGCGGTGTGCAGTGCAGGGATTGGAGGAGAGGGGCGGTGTTGGTCAGTGCAGGGATTGGAGGAGAGGGGCGGTGATGGTCAGTGCAGGGATTGGAGGAGAGGGGCGGTGATGGTCAGTGCAGGGATTGGAGGAGAGGGGCGGTGATGGTCAGTGCAGGGATTGGAGGAGAGGGGCGGTGATGGTCAGTGCAAGGGATTGGAGGAGAGGGGCGGTGTTGGTCAGTCCAGGGATTGGAGGAGAGGGGCGGTGTTGGTCAGTGCAGGGATTGGAGGAGAGGGGCGGTGATGGTCAGTGCAGGGATTGGAGGAGAGGGGCGGTGGTGGTCAGTGCAGGGATTGGAGGAGAGGGGCGGTGATGGTCAGTGCAGGGATTGGAGGAGAGGGGCGGTGATGGTCAGTGCAGGGATTGGAGGAGAGGGGCGGTGATGGTCAGTGCAGGGATTGGAGGAGAGGGGCGGTGATGGTCAGTGCAGGGATTGGAGGAGAGGGGCGGTGGTGTCAGTCAGGGATTGGAGGAGGGGGCGGTGTGGTCAGTGCAGGGATTGGAGGAGAGGGGCGGTGAGTGGTGTCAGTCAGGGATTGGAGGAGAGGGGCGGGTGTGCAGGGATTGGAGGAGAGGGGCGGTGATGGTCAGTGCAGGGATTGGAGGAGAGGGGCGGTGATAGTCAGTGGTGGTCAGTGAAGGGATTGCAGGAGAGGGGCGGTGATGGTCAGTGCAGGGATTGGAGGAGAGGGGCGGTGATGGTCAGTGATGGTCAGTGCAGGGATTGCAGGAGAGGGGCGGTGATGGTCAGTGCAGGGATTGGAGGAGAGGGGCGGTGATGGTCGGTGCAGGGATTGGAGGAGAGGGGCGGTGATGGTCAGTGCAGGGATTGGAGGAGAGGGGCGGTGATGGTCAGTGGTGGTCAGTGCAGGGATTGGAGGAGAGGGGCGGTGGTGGTCAGTGCAGGGATTGGAGGAGAGAGGCGGTGGTGGTCAGTGCAGGGATTGGAGGAGAGGGGCGGTGATGGTCAGTGCAAGGATTGGAGGAGAGGGGCGGTGATGGTCAGTGCAGGGATTGGAGGAGAGGGGCGGTGGTGGTCAGTGCAGGGATTGGAGGAGAGGGGCGGTGATGGTCAGTGCAAGGATTGGAGGAGAGGGGCGGTGATGGTCAGTGCAGGGATTGGAGGAGAGGGGCGGTGATGGTCAGTGCAGGGATTGGAGGAGATGGGCGGTGATGGTCAGTGCAGGGATTGGAGGAGAGGGGCGGTGATGGTCAGTGCAGGGATTGGAGGAGAGGGGCGGTGATGGTCAGTGCAGGGATTGGAGGAGAGGGGCGGTGATGGTCAGTGCAGGGATTGGAGGAGAGGGGCGGTGATGGTCGGTGCAGGGATTGGAGGAGAGGGGCGGTGATGGTCAGTGCAGGGATTGGAGGAGAGGGGCGGTGATGGTCAGTGCAGGGATTGGAGGAGAGGGGCGGTGATGGTCAGTGGTGGTCAGTGCAGGGATTGGAGGAGAGGGGCGGTGATGGTCAGTGCAAGGATTGGAGGAGAGGGGCGGTGATGGTCAGTGCAGGGATTGGAGGAGAGGGGCGGTGATGGTCGGTGCAGGGATTGGAGGAGAGGGGCGGTGTTGGTCAGTGCAGGGATTGGAGGTGAGGGGCGGTGATGGTCAGTGCAGGGATTGGAGGAGAGGGGCGGTGTTGGTCAGTGCAGGGATTGGAGGAGAGGGGCGGTGATGGTCAGTGCAGGGATTGGAGGAGAGGGGCGGTGATGGTCAGTGCAGGGATTGGAGGAGAGGGGCGGTGATGGTCGGTGCAGGGATTGGAGGAGAGGGGCGGTGTTGGTCAGTGCAGGGATTGGAGGAGAGGGGCGGTGTTGGTCAGTCCAGGGATTGGAGGAGAGGGGCGGTGTTGGTCAGTGCAGGGATTGGAGGAGAGGGGCGGTGATGGTCAGTGCAGGGATTGGAGGAGAGGGGCGGTGGTGATGGTCAGTGCAGGGATTGGAGGAGAGGGGCGGTGATGGTCAGTGCAGGGATTGGAGGAGAGGGGCGGTGATGGTCAGTGCAGGGATTGGAGGAGAGGGGCGGTGGTGGTCAGTGCAGGGATTGGAGGAGAGGGGCGGTGATGGTCAGTGCAGGGATTGGAGGAGAGGGGCGGTGGTGGTCAGTGCAGGGATTGGAGGAGAGGGGCGGTGATGGTCAGTGCAGGGATTGGAGGAGAGGGGCGGTGATGGTCAGTGCAGGGATTGGAGGAGAGGGGCGGTGATGGTCAGTGCAGGGATTGGAGGAGAGGGGCGGTGGTGGTCAGTGCAGGGATTGGAGGTGAGGGGCGGTGATGGTCAGTGCAGGGATTGGAGGAGAGGGGCGGTGGTGGTCAGTGCAGGGATTGGAGGAGAGGGGCGGTGATGGTCAGTGCAGGGATTGGAGGAGAGGGGCGGTGATGGTCAGTGCAGAGATTGGAGGAGAGGGGCGGTGGTGGTCAGTGCAGGGATTGGAGGAGGAGAGGGGCGGTGGTGGTCAGTGCAGGGATTGGAGGAGAGGGGCGGTGATGGTCAGTGCAGGGATTGGAGGAGAGGGGCGGTGGTGGTCAGGCGGTGGAGGAGAGGGGCGGGTGGTCAGTGCAGGGATTGGAGGAGAGGGGCGGTGATGCAGGTGGAGGAGAGGGGCGGTGGTGGTCAGTGCAGGGATTGGAGGAGAGGGGCGGTGGTGGTCAGTGCAGGGATTGGAGGAGAGGGGCGGTGATGGTCAGTGCAGGGATTGGAGGTGATGGTCAGTGGTGGTCAGTGCAGGGATTGGAGGTGAGGGGCGGTGATGGTCAGTGCAGGGATTGGAGGAGAGGGGCGGTGATGGTCAGTGCAGGGATTGGAGGAGAGGGGCGGTGGTGGTCAGTGCAGGGATTGGAGGAGAGGGGCGGTGATGGTCAGTGATGGTCAGTGCAGGGATTGGAGGAGAGGGGCGGTGATGGTCAGTGCAGGGATTGGAGGAGAGGGGCGGTGGTGGTCAGTGCAGGGATTGGAGGAGAGGGGCGGTGGTGGTCAGTGCAGGGATTGGAGGAGAGGGGCGGTGATGGTCAGTGATGGTCAGTGCAGGGATTGGAGGAGAGGGGCGGTGATGGTCAGTGCAGGGATTGGAGGAGAGGGGCGGTGATGGTCAGTGCAGGGATTGGAGGAGAGGGGCGGTGGTGGTCAGTGCAGGGATTGGAGGAGAGGGGCGGTGATGTCAGTCAGGGATTGGAGGAGAGGGGCGGTGATGGTCAGTGCAGGGATTGGAGGAGAGGGGCGGTGATGGTCAGTGCAGGGATTGGAGGAGAGGGGCGGTGGTGGAGGAGAGGGGCGGTGATGGTCGGTGCAGGGATTGGAGGAGAGGGGCGGTGGGCGGTGTTGGTCAGTGCAGGGATTGGAGGAGAGGGGCGGTGTTGGTCAGTGCAGCACGGATTGGAGGAGAGGGGCGGTGATGGGTCAGTGCAGGGATTGGAGGAGAGGGGGTGGAGGAGAGGGGCGGTTGGTCAGTGCAGGGATTGGAGGAGAGGGGCGGTGATGGTGTTGGTCAGTGCAGGGATTGGAGGAGAGGGGCGGTGAGTGGTGGTCAGTGCAGGGATTGGAGGAGAGGGGCGGTGATGGTCAGTGCAGGGATTGGAGGAGAGGGGCGGTGATGGTCAGTGATGGTCAGTGCAGGGATTGGAGGAGAGGGGCGGTGATGGTCAGTGGTGGTCAGTGCAGGGATTGGAGGAGAGGGGCGGTGATGGTCAGTGATGGTCAGTGCAGGGATTGGAGGAGAGGGGCGGTGCTGGTCAGTGCAGGGATTGGAGGAGAGGGGCGGTGTTGGTCAGTGCAGGGATTGGAGGAGAGGGGCGGTGATGGTCAGTGATGGTCAGTGCAGGGATTGGAGGAGAGGGCGGTGATGGTCAGTGCAGGGATTGGAGGAGAGGGGCGGTGATGGTCAGTGCAGGGATTGGAGGAGAGGGGCGGTGGTGGTCAGTGCAGGGATTGGAGGAGAGGGGCGGTGATGGTCAGTGCAGGGATTGGAGGAGAGGGGCGGTGATGGTCAGTGCAGGGATTGGAGGAGAGGGGCGGTGATGGTCAGTGCAGGGATTGGAGGAGAGGGGCGATGGTGGTCAGTGCAGGGATTGGAGGATAGGGGCGGTGATGGTCAGTGCAGGGATTGGAGGAGAGGGGCGGTGATGGTCAGTGCAGGGATTGGAGGAGAGGGGCGGTGATGGTCAGTGCAGGGATTGGAGGAGAGGGGCGGTGGTGGTCAGTGCAGGGATTGGAGGAGAGGGGCGGTGATGGTCAGTGATGGTCAGTGCAGGGATTGGAGGAGAGGGGCGGTGATGGTCAGTGATGGTCAGTGCAGGGATTGGAGGAGAGGGGCGGTGATGGTCAGTGCAGGGATTGGAGGAGAGGTTTGGCAGACACTGAGCGGTTGGTAAGGTGGATAAGTCTGGCAGCAGTATTCATGATAGATGGTGGGGGTATTATGGATGGTGAGGGGTATTTTGGGGGTATTATGGATGGTGAGGGGTACATTGGGGGGTATTTTGGATGGTCAGGGGTATTTTGGGGGTATTATGGATGGTGGGGGTATTTTGGGGAACATTGGGGGGTATTATGGATGGTGAGGGGTATTTTGGGGGTACATTTGGGGGTATTATGGATGGTGGGGGTACCTTGGGGGTATTATGGATGGTGGGGGGTACATTGGGGGGTATTATGGATGGTGGGGTACCTTGGGGGGTATTATGGATGTTGAGGGGTATTTTGGGGGTACCTTGGGGGGTATTATGGATGGTGGGGGTACATTGGGGGGGTATTATGGATGGTGGGGGTACATTGGGGGGTATTATGGATGGTGGGGTACCTTGGGGGGTATTATGGATGGTGGGGGTACATTGGGGGGTATTATGGATGGTGGGGTACCTTGGGGGGTATTATGGATGGTGGGGGTACATTGGGGGGTATTATGGATGGTGGGGTACATTGGGGGGTATTATGGCTGGTGGGGGTACATTTGGGGGTATTATGGATGGTGGGGTACCTTGGGGGGTATTATGGATGGTGGGGGTACATTGGGGGGTATTATGGATGGTGGGGGTACATTGGGGGGTATTATGGATGGTGGGGGTACTTTGGGGGTTATTATGGATGGTGGGGGTACATTGGGGGTATTATGGATGGTGGGGGTACATTGGGGGATATTATGGATGGTGGGGGTACCTTGGGGGTATTATGGATGGTGGGGGTACATTGGGGGTATTATGGATGGTGGGGGTACATTGGGGGTTATTATGGATGGTGGGGGTACCTTGGGGGTATTATGGATGGTGGGGGTACATTGGGGGGTATTATGGATGGTGGGGGTACCTTGGGGGGTATTATGGATGGTGGGGGTACATTGGGGGTTATTATGGATGGTGGGGGTACATTGGGGGGTATTATGGATGGTGGGGGTACATTGGGGGTTATTATGGATGGTGGGGGTACATTGGGGGGTATTATGGATGGTGGGGGTACATTGGGGGATATTATGGATGGTGGGGGTACCTTGGGGGTATTATGGATGGTGGGGGTACATTGGGGGGTATTATGGATGGTGGGGGTACATTGGGGGGTATTATGGATGGTGGGGGTACCTTGGGGGGTATTATGGATGGTGAGGGGTATTTTGGGGGTATTATGGGCATTGGGATCCCTGAGGACTGGTCACGTGATGAAGCCGAGGTTTGCCAGTCTTTTCTCCCTGACTAAAGATGGCGCCCCAGCCACTTCCGGCCTCACTTCCTCCGTCGCAGTGGGCGGGGCCATGTGACGTCACTGGCGGGAAGAGGCCGCTCCGCTGAGTGCTGGTGACGCGGAATGTGAGGAGAGAAGCGGAGAGCGGTAAGTGACCCACCGGAGGGCGGAGCTGCTCCCGGGAGGATGGGAAGGGGCGGGGCAAGGTGTGTACCTGGCAGTCCAGGGACATTGTAGTAGTGAGGGGGAGGGGGGGCCTTGTATTGGTCACTGTGAGTGCGGAGCCCCGCCCCCTCCTCTATATCACCTCAGGGATCCCATCAGGAGCCACGCCCCCAAACTTCACCTCAGGAGATCAGCAATCTGATTGGCTCTTCAGTGCCATGGCATCTCTGGGGGGCCACAGACCGGCCAATCAGGAGATCATATGGAAGGGGCTCCGCCTCCCGTGTAGGAACATCCCTTCCCCCCTCCCAACACCAACATATACGTCCAATCCCCACCCAGAGCCCGCCCAATCCCCATCCAGATCCCGCCCAATCCCCATCCAGATCCCGCCCAATCCCCATCCAGAGCCCGCCCAATCCCCATCCAGATCCCGTCCAATCCCCATCCAGAGCCCGCCCAATCCCCATCCAGAGCCCGCCCAATCCCCATCCAGATCCCGTCCAATCCCCATCCAGAGCCCGCCCAATCCCCATCCAGAGCCCGCCCAATCCCCATCCAGATCCCGTCCAATCCCCATCCAGAGCCCGCCCAATCCCCATCCAGAGCCCGCCCAATCCCCATCCAGATCCCGTCCAATCCCCATCCAGAGCCCGCCCAATCCCCATCCAGATCCCGTCCAATCCCCATCCAGATCCCGTCCAATCCCCATCCAGATCCCGTCCAATCCCCATCCAGATCCCGTCCAATCCCCATCCAGAGCCCGTCCAATCCCCATCCAGAGCCAATCCAATCCCCATCCAGAGCCCGCCCAATCCCCGTCCAGAGCCCGTCCAATCCCCGTCCAGATCCCGTCCAATCCCCATCCAGAGCCCGCCCAATCCCCATCCAGATCCCGTCCAATCCCCATCCAGAGCCCGCCCAATCCCCATCCAGAGCCCGCCCAATCCCCATCCAGAGCCCGTCCAATCCCCGTCCAGAGCCCGTCCAATCCCCGTCCAGATCCCGTCCAATCCCCGTCCAGATCCCGTCCAATCCCCGTCCAGATCCCGTCCAATCCCCATCCAGAGCCCGCCCAATCCCCATCCAGAGCCCGTCCAATCCCCATCCAGAGCCCGTCCAATCCCCATCCAGAGCCCGCCCAATCCCCATCCAGATCCCGTCCAATCCCCATCCAGAGCCAATCCAATCCCCGTCCAGAGCCCGTCCAATCCCCGTCCAGATCCCGTCCAATCCCCGTCCAGAGCCCGTCCAATCCCCGTCCAGAGCCCGTCCAATCCCCATCCAGAGCCCGTCCAATCCCCATCCAGAGCCCGTCCAATCCCCATCCAGAGCCCGTCCAATCCCCATCCAGATCCCGTCCAATCCCCATCCAGAGCCCGTCCAATCCCCATCCAGAGCCCGTCCAATCCCCATCCAGAGCCAATCCAATCCCCGTCCAGAGCCCGTCCAATCCCCATCCAGATCCCGTCCAATCCCCAGATCCAGAGCCCGTCCAATCCCCATCCAGAGCCCGTCCAATCCCCCCAGAGCCAATCCAATCCCCATCCAGAGCCCCGCCAATCCCCCCAGAGCCAATCCAATCCCCATCCAGAGCCAATCCAATCCCCCCCAGCCCGTCCAATCCCCGTCCAGATCCCTCCAATCCCCATCCAGAGCCCGTCCAATCCCCGTCCAGAGCCCGTCCAATCCCCGTCCAGATCCCGTCCAATCCCCATCCAGAGCCAATCCAATCCCCGTCCAGAGCCCGTCCAATCCCCGTCCAGAGCCCGTCCAATCCCCGTCCAGATCCCGTCCAATCCCCATCCAGAGCCCGTCCAATCCCCGTCCAGAGCCCGTCCAATCCCCATCCAGAGCCCGTCCAATCCCCATCCAGAGCCCGCCCAATCCCCATCCAGATCCCGTCCAATCCCCATCCAGAGCCCGTCCAATCCCCATCCAGAGCCCGTCCAATCCCCATCCAGAGCCAATCCAATCCCCGTCCAGAGCCCGTCCAATCCCCGTCCAGATCCCGTCCAATCCCCATCCAGAGCCCGTCCAATCCCCGTCCAGAGCCCGTCCAATCCCCGTCCAGATCCCGTCCAATCCCCGTCCAGATCCCGTCCAATCCCCGTCCAGATCCCGTACAATCCCCGTCCAGATCCCGTCCAATCCCCATCCAGCCCGTCCAATCCCCATCCAGAGCCCGTCCAATCCCCGTCCAGAGCCCCCATCCCGTCCAGAGCCCGTCCAATCCCCATCCAGAGCCCGCCCAATCCCCGTCCAGAGCCCGTCCAATCCCCGTCCAGAGCCCGCCCAATCCCCATCCAGAGCCCGTCCAATCCCCATCCAGAGCCCGCCCAATCCCCATCCAGATCCCGTCCAATCCCCATCCAGAGCCCGTCCAATCCCCATCCAGAGCCCGTCCAATCCCCGTCCAGATCCCGTCCAATCCCCATCCAGAGCCCGTCCAATCCCCGTCCAGAGCCCGTCCAATCCCCGTCCAGATCCCGTCCAATCCCCATCCAGAGCCCGTCCAATCCCCGTCCAGAGCCCGTCCAATCCCCGTCCAGATCCCGTCCAATCCCCGTCCAATCCCCATCCGTCCAATCCCCGTCCAGATCCCGTCCAATCCCCATCCAGATCCCGTCCAATCCCCATCCAGAGCCCGTCCAATCCCCGTCCAGAGCCCGTCCAATCCCCGTCCAGAGCCCGTCCAATCCCCATCCAGAGCCCGCCCAATCCCCGTCCAGAGCCAATCCCGTCCAATCCCCATCCAGATCCCGTCCAATCCCCCCATCCAGAGCCCGTCCAATCCCCATCCAGAGCCCGTCCAATCCCCATCCAGAGCCCGTCCAATCCCCGTCCAGAGCCCGTCCAATCCCCGTCCATCCCGTCCAATCCCCATCCAGAGCCCGTCCAATCCCCAGCCCGTCCAATCCCCGTCCAGATCCCGTCCAATCCCCGTCCAGATCCCGTCCAATCCCCGTCCAGATCCCGTCCAATCCCCGTCCAGATCCCGTCCAATCCCCATCCAGAGCCCGTCCAATCCCCATCCAGAGCCCGTCCAATCCCCGTCCAGAGCCCGTCCAATCCCCGTCCAGAGCCCGTCCAATCCCCGTCCAGAGCCCGCCCAATCCCCGTCCAGATCCCGTCCAATCCCCATCCAGAGCCCGTCCAATCCCCGTCCAGATCCCGTCCAATCCCCATCCAGAGCCCGTCCAATCCCCGTCCAGAGCCCGTCCAATCCCCATCCAGAGCCCGTCCAATCCCCATCCAGAGCCCATCCAGCCCAATCCCCATCCAGATCCCGTCCAATCCCCATCCAGAGCCCGTCCAATCCCATCCAGAGCCCGTCCAATCCCCATCCAGAGCCAATCCAATCCCGTCCAGAGCCCGTCCAATCCCCGTCCAGATCCCGTCCAATCCCCATCCAGAGCCCGTCCAATCCCCGTCCAGAGCCCGTCCAATCCCCGTCCAGATCCCGTCCAATCCGTCCAGATCCAGTCCAATCCCCGTCCAGATCCCGTCCAATCCCCGTCCAGATCCCGTCCAATCCCCATCCAGAGCCCGTCCAATCCCCATCCAGAGCCCGTCCAATCCCCGTCCAGCCCGTCCAATCCCCGCAGAGCCGTCCAATCCCCATCCAGAGCCCGCCCAATCCCCGTCCAGAGCCCGTCCAATCCCCGTCCAGAGCCCGCCCAATCCCATCCAGAGCCCGTCCAATCCCCATCCAGAGGCCCGCCCATCCCCATCAGATCCCGTCCAATCCCCATCCAGAGCCCGTCCAATCCCCATCCAGAGCCCGTCCAATCCCCGTCCAGATCCCGTCCAATCCCCATCCAGAGCCCGTCCAATCCCCGTCCAGAGCCCGTCCAATCCCCGTCCAGATCCCGTCCATCCCCATCCAGAGCCCCCATCCCCGTCCAGAGCCCGTCCAATCCCCCCGATCCCCCAATCCCCATCCCGTCCAATCCCCGTCCAGATCCCGTCCAATCCCCATCCAGAGCCCGTCCAATCCCCGTCCAGAGCCCGTCCAATCCCCGTCCAGAGCCCGTCCAATCCCGTCCAGAGCCCGCCAATCCCCGTCCAGATCCCGTCCAATCCCCATCCAGATCCCGTCCAATCCCCATCCAGAGCCCGTCCAATCCCCATCCAGAGCCCGTCCAATCCCCATCCAGAGCCAATCCAATCCCCGTCCAGAGCCCGTCCAATCCCCGTCCAGATCCCGTCCAATCCCCATCCAGAGCCCGTCCAATCCCCGTCCAGAGCCGTCCATCCCCGTCCAGCCCGTCCAATCCCCGTCCAGATCCCGTCCAATCCCCGTCCAGATCCCGTCCAATCCCCTTCCAGATCCCGTCCAATCCCCATCCAGAGCCCGTCCAATCCCCATCCAGAGCCCGTCCAATCCCCATCCAGAGCCCGTCCAATCCCCGTCCAGAGCCCGTCCAATCCCCGTCCAGATCCCGTCCAATCCCCGTCCAGATCCCGTCCAATCCCCATCCAATCCCCGTCCAGATCCCGTCCAATCCCCGTCCAGATCCCGTCCAATCCCCCTCCAGAGCCCGTCCAATCCCCATCCAGAGCCCGTCCAATCCCCGTCCAGAGCCCGTCCAATCCCCGTCCAGAGCCCGCCCAATCCCCGTCCATCCCGCCCAATCCCCCCAGAGCCAATCCAATCCCCATCCAGAGCCCGTCCAATCCCCGTCCAGAGCCCGTCCAATCCCCGTCCAGAGCCCGTCCAATCCCCGTCCAGAGCCCGTCCAATCCCCGTCCAGAGCCCTTCCAATCCCCGTCCAGAGCCCGTCCAATCCCCATCCAGAGCCCGTCCAATCCCCATCCAGAGCCCGTCCAATCCCCATCCAAAACCCCGTCCAATCCCCGTCCAGAGCCCGTCCAATCCCCGTCCAGAGCCCGTCCAATCCCCGTCCAGAGCCCGCCCAATCCCGGTCCAGATCCCGTCCAATCCCGGTCCAGATCCCGTCCAATCCCGGTCCAGATCCCGTCCAATCCCGGTCCAGATCCCGTCCAATCCCCGTCCAGAGCCCGTCCAATCCCCATCCAGAGCCCGTCCAATCCCCGTCCAGATCCCGTCCAATCCCCGTCCAGAGCCCGTCCAATCCCCATCCAGAGCCCGTCCAATCCCGGTCCAGATTCTGTCCAATCCCCGTCCAGAGCCCGTCCAATCTTACCCCCCATCCAGAGCCCGTCCAATCCCGGTCCAACCCCCCCCCACCCCCAACCCCCCAACATCCCATACCATTAAAAACCACCCAACCCCAATCCTTCCCGGTCCAGATCCCGTCCAATCCCCTATCCAACCCCCCACCACCCACCCCCACCAATCAATATCAAATCATAGGTCCAGATCCCGTCCAAAACTACCCCACCAATCCCGTTCTTACTACCCCCCAATCCCCGCCACCCCACCATTACCCTCCAGAGCCCGCCCAACCCCCCCTTCCCGGTCCAGATCCCAACAGAACCCCGTCCAATCCCTTTTATCCACCCCCCCCCCCATCCCATTCCCTATAATATCCCTACCCATCCCCTACCCCCCGTCCCCCCCATCCAATCCAATCCCGACCAAGTCCCCAACCAGAGCGCTCCGTCCCCCCCCCAACCTCTCCAACCCCCCAATAGAGTCCAGTCCCACCCCACCATTCAGCAATCCAATCCCATACTCCCCGTCTATAACATCTCCCAATCCAATCCTTTCCGCCCTACCCCATTCCATCCAACCCCGTCCAGAGCCCGTCCAATCCCCACCCCCGTACAGATCCCGTCCAATAATCGATCCCCATCCAGATCCACCCAATCCATTCTCCATCTCCGTCCAGATCCCGTCCAGACTGTCAATCACCCCCAGTCAACAAGCCCGCCCTATCCCCATTCAGACTACCCCATATTTAACCCCAATCCCCATCCAGACTTCGCCGTTAAGTCGCCCATAAATCCCCCCCCCAATCCGTCCAATCCCCTTCCGAGCCAAATCCCGTCAGAGCAATCCTTATCCAATTAGAGCCCGTCACCCAATCCCATACACCCGTCCAGTCGCCCTCCGATCCCGTCCAATCCAAATATTATCCAGAGTCCAATTCCCGTCCAAACCCATCCCTGGTCTCCCCCCCTCCACCCTCCCCCCCAGAGACCCCACCCCTCCACCCAATATCAGAGCCCGTCCAATCCCCATCCAGAGCTCGCCCAATCCCCATCCAGAGCCCGCCCAATCCCCATCCAGAGCCCGCCCAATCCCCGTCCAGATCCCGCCCAATCCCCGTCCAGAGCCCGTCCAATCCCCATCCAGAGCCCGCCCAATCCCCATCCAGAGCCCAGAGAGCCCAATAATCAGATACCCATCCACTCTCGAGCCAGTCCCGCCCTCCCCTCCCCATCCAGATATATGCGCCAATCCCGCCCAATCCCCATCCAGAGCCCGCCCAATCCAGTTCCATCCAGATCCCGTTCAATCCCCGTCCAGATCCCGTTCAATCCCCGTCCAGATCCCGTCCAATCCCCGTCCAGAGCCCGTCCAATCCCCGTCCAGATCCCGTCCAATCCCCGTCCAGAGCCCGTCCAATCCCCGTCCAGATCCCGTCCAATCCCCGTCCAGATCCCGTCCAGAGCCCGCCCAATCCCCGTCCAGATCCCGTCCAATCCCCGTCCAGAGCCCGTCCAATCCCCGTCCAGAGCCCGCCCAATCCCCGTCCAGAGCCCGCCCAATCCCCGTCCAGAGCCCGCCCAAACCCCCTCCAGAGCCCGCCAATCCCCGTCCAGAGCCCGCCCAATCCCCGTCCAGAGCCCGCCCAATCCCCGTCCAGAGCCCGCCCAATCCCCATCCAGAGCCCGCCCAATCCCCATCCAGATCCCGTCCAATCCCCATCCAGAGCCCGCCCAATCCCCATCCAGATCCCGTCCAATCCAGAGCCCGCCCTATCCCCATTCAGAGCCCGTCCAATCCCCGTCCAGAGCCCGCCCAATTCCCGTCCAGTCCCCATCCAGAGCCCGCCCAATCCCCGTCCAGATCCCGTCCAATCCTTATCCAGAGCCCGTCCAATCCCCATCCAGAGCCCGCCCAATCCCCGTCCAGAGCCCATCCCGTCCAGATCCCGTCCAATCCCCATCCAGAGCCCGTCCAATCCCCATCCAGAGCCAATCCAATCCCTATCCAGATCCCGTCCAATCCCCATCCAGATCCAATCCAATCCCCATCCAGATCCAATCCAATCCCCATCCAGATCCAATCCAATCCCCATCCAGATCCAATCCCCATCCAGATCCCGTCCAATCCCCGTCCAATCCCCGTCCAGAGCCCGTCCAATCCCCGTCCAGAGCCCGTCCAATCCCCGTCCAGAGCCCGTCCAATCCCCGTCCAGAGCCCGTCCAATCCCCGTCCAGAGCCCGTCCAATCCCCATCCAGAGCCCGTCCAATCCCCGTCCAGAGCCCTTCCAATCCCCGTCCAGAGCCCGTCCAATCCCCGTCCAGAGCCCGCCCAATCCCGGTCCAGATCCCGTCCAATCCCGGTCCAGATCCCGTCCAATCCCCGTGCAGAGCCCGTCCAATCCCCGTCCAGAGCCCGTCCAATCCCCGTCCAATCCCCGTCCAGAGCCCGCCCAATCCCCATCCAGATCCCGTCCAATCCCCATCCAGAGCCAATCCAATCCAGATCCCGTCCAATCCAGAGCCCGCCCTATCCCCATTCAGAGCCCGTCCAATCCCCATCCAGAGCCCGCCCAATCCCCGTCCAAATCCCGTCCAATCCTTATCCAGAGCCCGTCCAATTCCCGTCCAGATCCCGTCCAATCCTTATCCAGAGCCCGTCCAATCCCCGTCCAGATCCCGTCCAATCCTTATCCAGATCCCGTCCAATCCCCATCCAGAGCCCGTCCAATCCCCATCCAGAGCCCGTCCAATCCCCATCCAGAGCCCGCCCAATCCCCATCCAGAGCCCGTCCAATCCCCATCCAGATCCCGTCCAATCCCCATCCAGATCCAATCCAATCCCCATCCAGAGCCCGTCCAATCCCCATCCAGAGCCCGCCCAATCCCCATCCAGAGCCCGCCCAATCCCCATCCAGAGCCCGCCCAATCCCCATCCAGAGCCCGCCCAATCCCCATCCAGAGCCCGCCCAATCCCCGTCCAGATCCCGTTCAATCCCCGTCCAGATCCCGTCCAATCCCCGTCCAGATCCCGTCCAATCCCCGTCCAGAGCCCGTCCAATCCCCATCCAGAGCCCGTCCAATCCCCATCCAGAGCCCGTCCAATCCCCATCCAGAGCCCGCCCAATCCCCATCCAGAGCCCGCCCAATCCCCGTCCAATCCCCGTCCAGAGCCCGCCCAATCCTCATCCAGAGCCTGTCCAGAGCCCGTCCAATCCCCATCCAGGGCCCGTCCAGAGCCTGTCCAATCCCCGTCCAGAGCCTGTCCAATCCCCGTCCAGAGCCTGTCCAATCCCCGTCCAGAGGCTGTCCAACCATCCAGATCCCGTAAAAACCCCATCCAGATCCCGTCCAATCGCCATCCAGATCCCGTCCAATCCCCATCCAGAGCCCGTCCAATCCCCATCCAGAGCCCGCCCAATCCTCATCCAGAGCCTGTCCAGAGCCCGTCCAATCCCCATCCAGGGCCTGTCCAATCCCCATCCAGAGCCCGTCCAATCCCCGTCCAATCCCCGTCCAGAGCCCGTCCAATCCCCGTCCAGGGCCCGTCCAGTCTCCGTCCAGAGCCCGTCCAATCCCCATCCAAAGCCCGTCCAATCCCCATCCAGAGCCGGTCCAATCCCCATCCAGATCCCGTCCAATCCCCGTCCAGAGCCCGTCCAATCCCCGTCCAGAGCCCGTCCAATCCCCGTCCAGAGCCCGTCCAATCCCCGTCCAGAGCCCGTCCAATCCTCGTCCTTAGCCCGTCCAATCCCCGTCCAGAGCCCGTCCAATCCTCGCCCAGAGCCCGTCCAATCCCCGTCCAGAGCCCGTCCAATCCCCGTCCAGAGCCCGTCCAATCCCCGTCCAGAGCCTGTCCAACCATCCAGATCCCGTCCAATCCCCATCCAGATCCCGTCCAATCCCCATCCAGAGCCCGTCCAATCCCCATCCAGAGCCCGTCCAATCCCCATCCAGAGCCCGTCCAATCCCCATCCAGAGCCCGTCCAATCCCCATCCAGAGCCCGTCCAATCCCCGTCCAGAGCCCGTCCAATCCCCGTCCAGAGCCCGTCCAATCCCCGTCCAGAGCCCGTCCAGAGCCCTTCCAATCCCCATCCAGGGCCCGTCCAGAGCCCGTCCAATCCCCGTCCAGAGCCCGTCCAATCCCCATCCAGAGCCGGTCCAATCCCCATCCAGATCCGGTCCAATCCCCATCCAGATCCCGTCCAATCCCCATCCAGAGCCCGTCCAATCTCCGTCCAGAGCCCGTCCAATCCCCATCCAGAGCCCGTCCAATCCCCATCCAGAGCCCGTCCAATCTTTCAATAGAGCCCGTCCAATCCCCATCCAGGGCCCGTCTGTAATAGTATTGCCCGTGGGACCCAGAGACTTTTGAAGGATGCGGGGTACTCCTGTGCCAGCTTCACCAATGACTCTTGGGTCTGGGGTCATCCTATGTCGGATAGGGGGCATAGGATGACTGAGAAATGATATCTTGGATTACATGAGACGGGGCAGTAATGATAATACATGTATTGCAGGAGATCTTGGAATATTACAGGTTGTTTATTCTGACCCCAACAGGTCAATAGGAGAGTGACTCCTTCATGTGGGGCGACACAGACTGTGAGGTGTTAATTAAGTCTGCTCCTAAGATATTTCATTGTGTGTGCTAATGACACTGTATTGTGTGATGCTAATGACACTGTATTGTGTGATGCTAATGACACTGTATTGTGTGATGCTAATGACACTGTATTGTGTGATGCTAATGACACTGTATTGTGTGATGCTAATGACACTGTATTGTGTTATGCTAATGACACTGTATTGTGTGATGCTAATGACACTGTATTGTGTGAAAGTCTATTGATGGGGTTGGCAGTCGGAAAGGTCAGCTGTAGTGGATTAGCATGTCAATTAGGTCTACAAAGGAATGTGTGTTGTGTATCAGGTGAGAAGAGCTTATCGCAGAGTCAGAATGTCTGGGTAATGATTAGTAATTAGCTCATGTAGATTATCTGAATGTCATTATCTAAAGGAATGTGTATTGTGCACCCATTGTGTCATGTTGTGGGTGGAGTTGATTCATTGTTCACTCTTGACTTCTACTGTATAAAGCCTACCCCCTCCCCCCACAGCACAGCACTACCCCTCTACTCTAAAGCCTGAGTTTTACCATTAAAGTATACTATCCGTTTGGAACCAGAGAACAGAGCTTGTGTTTCGTTATTCTGGGGAATGGAATGGATCGTGTCTGCCGGATTGTGGAGTGTCGGAAGCTGTCTTGGGTTGGTGGAATGGAATATCGTAAACGGCGTTAACACCTGACCGTTACACTGTCCAATCCCCAATTAGAGCCCATCTATTCCTCGTCCAGAGGCCGTCCAATCCTTCAATAGAGCCCGCCCAATCCCCATCCAGAGCCCGTCCAATCCCCGTCCAGGGCCCGTCCAATCCCCGTCCAGGGCCCGTCCAATCCCCGTCCAGGGCCCGTCCAATCCCCGTCCAGGGCCCGTCCAATCCCCGTCCAGAGCCCGTCCAATCCCCGTCCAGAGCCTGTCCAATCCCCGTCCAGAGCCTGTCCAATCCCCACCCAGAGCCTGTCCAATCCCCACCCAGAGCCTGTCCAATCCCCACCCAGAGCCTGTCCAATCCCCACCCAGAGCCTGTCCAATCCCCACCCAGAGCCTGTCCAATCCCCACCCAGAGCCTGTCCAATCCCCATCCAGAGCCTGTCCAATCCCCATTCTGAGGCCGTCCAGGCCCATCCAATCCCTATCCAGAGCCCATCCAATCCTTCAATAGAGCCCGTCCAATCCCCATCCAGAGACAATCCAATCCCCATCCAGTCCCCGTCCAGAGCCCATCCAATCTCCGTCCAGAGCCCATCTAATCCCCATCCAGAGCCCATCTAATCCTTCAATAGAGCCCGTCCAATCCCCATCCAGGGCCCGTCCAATCCCCATCCAGGGCCCGTCCAATCCCCATCCAGGGCCCGTCCAATCCCCATCCAGGGCCCGTCCAATCCCCATCCAGGGCCCGTCCAATCCCCATCCAGGGCCTGTCCAATCCCCATCAAGGGCCAGTCCAATACCCATCCAGGGCCCGTCCAATCTTTCAATAGAGCCCGTCCAGGGCTTGTCCAATCTCCGTCCAATCCCCGTCCAGAGCCCGTCCAATCCCCATCCAGAGCCTGTCCAATCCCCACCCAGAGCCTGTCCAATCCCCACCCAGAGCCTGTCCAATCCCCACCCAGAGCCTGTCCAATCCCCACCCAGAGCCTGTCCAATCCCCATCCAGAGCCTGTCCAATCCCCATTCTGAGGCTGTCCAGGCCCATCCAATCCCTATCCAGAGCCCATCCAATCCTTCAATAGAGCCCGTCCAATCCCCATCCAGAGACAATCCAATCCCCATCCAGTCCCCGTCCAGAGCCCGTCCAATCTCCGTCCAGAGCCCGTCCAATCTCCGTCCAGAGCCCGTCCAATCTCCGTCCAGAGCCCGTCCAATCTCCGTCCAGAGCCCATCTAATCCCCATCCAGAGCCCATCTAATCCTTCAATAGAGCCCGTCCAATCCCCATCCAGGGCCCGTCCAATCCCCATCCAGGGCCCGTCCAATCCCCATCCAGGGCCCGTCCAATCCCCATCCAGGGCCTGTCCAATCCCCATCAAGGGCCAGTCCAATACCCATCCAGGGCCCGTCCAATCTTTCAATAGAGCCCGTCCAGGGCTTGTCCAATCCCCGTCCAGAGCCCGTCCAATCCCCATCCAGAGCCCGTCCAATCCCCATCCAGAGCCCGTCCAATCCCCATCCAGAGCCCGTCCAATGCCCATCCAATCCCCATCCAGAGCCTGTCCAATCCTTCAATAGAGCCCGTCCAATCCCCATCCAGAGCCCGTCCAATCCTTCAATAGAGCCCGTCCAATCCTTCAATAGAGCCCGTCCAATCCCCATCCAGAGCCCGTCCAATCCCCATCCAGGGCCCGTCTGTAATAGTATTGCCCGTGGGAACCAGAGACTTTTGAAGGATGCGGTGTACTCCTGTGCCAGCTTCACCAATGACTCTTGGGTCTGGGGTCATCCTATGTCCGATAGGGGGCATAGGATGACTGAGAAATGATATCTCGGATTACATGAGACGGGACAGTAATGATAATACATGTATTGCAGGAGATCTTGGAATATTACAGGTTGTTCATTCTGACTCCAACAGGTCAATAGGAGAGTGACTCCTTCATGTGGGGGGGCACAGACTGTGAGGTGTTAATTAAGTCTGCTCCTAAGATATTTCATTGTGTATGCTAATGACACTGTATTGTGTGATGCTAATGACACTGTATTGTGTGAAAGTCTATTGATGATCGATGTGTTGGGGGTTGGCAGTCTGACTTCTCAGCTGTAGTGGATTAGCATGTCAATTAGGTCTACAAAGGAATGTGTGTTGTGTATCAGGTGAGAAGACCTTATCGCAGAGTCAGAACGTCTGGGTAATGATTAGTAATTACCTCATGTAGATTATCTGAATGTCATTATCTAAAGGAATGTGTATTGAGCACCCATTGTGTCATGTTGTGGGTGGAATTGATTCATTGTTCACTCTTGACTTCTACTGTATAAAGCCTACCCCCTCCCCCCACAGCACAGCACTACCCCTCTACTCTAAAGCCTGAGTTTTACCATTTAAGTGTACTATCCGTTTGGAACCAGAGAACAGAGCTGTGTGTCTCGTTATTCTGGGGAATGGAATGGATCGTGTCTGCCGGATTGTGGAGTGTCCGAAGCTGTCTTGGGTTGGTGGAATGGAATATCGTAAATGGCGTTAACACCTGACCGTTACACCGTCCAATCCCCAACCAGAGCCCATCTATTCCTCGTCCAGAGCCCGTCCAATCCTTCAATAGAGCCTGTCCAATCCCCGTCCACAGCTGGTCTAATCCCCGTCCAATCTCCGTCCAGAGCCCGTCCAATCTCCGTCCAGAGCCTGTCCAATCTTTGTCCAATCTCCGTCCAGAGCCCGTCCAATCCCCGTCCAGATCCCGTCCAATCCCCGTCCAGATCCCGTCCAATCCCCATCCAGAGCCCGTCCAATCCCCATCCAGAGCCCGTCCAATCCCCGTCCAGAGCCCGTCCAATCCCCGTCCAGAGCCCGCCCAATCCCCGTCCAGATCCCGTCCAATCCCCATCCAGAGCCCGTCCAATCCCCGTCCAGAGCCCGTCCAATCCCCGTCCAGAGCCCGTCCAATCTCCGTCCAGAGCCCGTCCAATCTCCGTCCAGGGCCCGTCCAATCCCCATCCAGAGCCCATCTAATCCTTCAATAGATCCCGTCCAATCCCCATCCAGGGCCCGTCCAATCTTTCAATAGAGCCCATCCAATCCCCATCCAGGGCCCGTCCAATACCCATCCAGGGCCAGTCCAATCCCTATCCAGGGCCAGTCCAATCCCTATCCAGGGCCCATCCAATCTTTCAGTAGAGCCCATCCAGAGCCAGTCCAGAGCTTGTCCAATCTCCGTCCAATCTCCATCCAGAGCCCATCCAGAGCCCGTCCAATCCCCATCCAGAGCCTGTCCAATCCTGCAATAGAGCCCGTCCAATCTCCATCAAGAGCCCGTCCAATCCTTCAATAGAGCCCGTCCAATCCCCATCCAGGGCCCGTCTGTAATAGTATTGCCCGTGGGAACCAGAGACTTTTGATGGATGCGGGGTACTCCTGTGCCAGCTTCACCAATGACTCTTGGGTCTGGGGTCATCCTATGTTACATAGTTACATAGTTACATAGTTAGTCAGGTTGAAAAAAGACACAAGTCCATCCAGTTCAACCATAAAAAAATAAATACAAATAAAACAAAGTAAAACACAGTACATCCTCCCATACACCCAACTCCATACCCACAGTTGATCCAGAGGAAGGCAAAAAAACCCAGCAGAGCGATGATCCAATTTGCTACCGGAGGGGAAAAAATTCCTTCCTGATCCCCCGAAAGGCAATCGGATTTACCCCGGATCAACTTTACCTACAAAACTTAGTACTCAGTTATATTATGTGCATTTAGGAAAGAATCCAGGCCTCTCTTATAGCAATCTACTGAGCTGGCCAGAACCACCTCTGGAGGGAGTCTGTTCCACATTTTCACAGCTCTTACTGTGAAGAAACCTTTCCGTATTTGGAGGTGAAATCTCTTTTCCTCCAGACGTAAAGAGTGCCCCCTTGTCCTCAGTGTTGACCTTAAAGTGAATAACTCAACACCAAGTTCACTATATGGACCTCTTATGTATTTGTACATGTTGATCATATCCCCCCTTATTCTCCTCTTCTCAGGAGAGAATAAATTCAGTTCCTCCAATCTTTCCTCATAGCTGAGCTCCTCCATGCCTCTTATCAGTTTGGTTGCCCTTCTCTGCACTTTCTCCAGTTCTCCGATATCCTTTTTGAGAACTGGTGCCCAAAACTGGACTGCATATTCCAGATGAGGTCTTACTAATGATTTGTACAGGGGCAAAATGATATCTCTATCTCTGGAGTCCATACCTCTCTTAATACAAGAAAGGACTTTGCTTGCTTTGGAAACCGCAGCTTGGCATTGCATTGCATTATTATTATGTCCGATAGGGGGCATAGGATGACTGAGAAATGATATCTCGGATTACATGAGACGGGACAGTAATGATAATTCATGTATTGCAGGAGATCTTGGATTATTACAGGTTGTTCATTCTGACTCCAACAGGTCAATAGGAGAGTGACTCCTTCATGTGGGGGGCACAGACTGTGAGGTGTTAATTAAGTCTGCTCCTAAGATATTTCATTGTGTATGCTAATGACACTGTATTGTGTGATGCTAATGACACTGTATTGTGTGATGATAATGACACTGTATTGTGTGATGATAATGACACTGTATTGTGTGAAAGTCTATTGATGGGTTTGGCAGTCGGAAAGGTCAGCTGTAGTGGATTAGCATGTCAATTAGGTTTACAAAGGAATGTGTGTTGTGTATCAGGTGAGAAGAGTTTATCGCAGAGTCAGAACGTCTGGGTAATGATTAGTAATTACCTCATGTAGATTATCTGAATGTCATTATCTAAAGGAATGTGTATTGAGCACCCATTGTGTCATGTTGTGGGTGGAATTGATTCATTGTTCACTCTTGACTTCTACTGTATAAAGCCTACCCCCTCCCCCCACAGCACAGCACTACCCCTCTACTCTAAAGCCTGAGTTTTACCATTAAAGTATACTATCCGTTTGGAACCAGAGAACAGAGCTTGTGTTTCGTTATTCTGGGGAATGGAATGGGTCGTGTCTGCTGGATTGTGGAGTGTCGGAAGCTGTCTTGGGTTGGTGGAATGAAATATCGTAAACGGCGTTAACACCTGACCGTTACACCGTCCAGAGCCCGTCCAATCCTTCAATAGAGCCTGTCCAATCCCCGTCCAGAGCCCGTCCAATCCTTCAATAGAGCCCGTCCAATCTCCGTCCAGAGCCCGTCCAATCTCCGTCCAGAGCCCGTCCAATCTCCGTCCACAGCCGGTCTAATCCCCGTCCAGAGCCCGTCCAGAGCCCGTCCAATCCCCGTCCAGAGCCCGTCCAATCCCCGTCCAGAGCCCGTCCAATCCCCGTCCAGAGCCCGTCCAATCCCCGTCCAGAGCCCGTCCAATCTCCGTCCAGAGCCCGTCCAATCCTTCAATAGAGCCTGTCCAATCCCCATCCACAGCCGGTCTAATCCCCGTCCAGAGCCCGTCCAGAGCCCGTCCAATCCCCGTCCAGAGCCCGTCCAATCCCCGTCCAGAGCCCGTCCAATCCCCGTCCAGAGCCCGTCCAATCCCCGTCCAGAGCCCGTCCAATCCCCGTCCAGAGCCCGTCCAATCCCCGTCCAGAGCCCGTCCAATCCCCGTCCAGAGCCCGTCCAATCTCCGTCCAGAGCCCGTCCAATCCTTCAATAGAGCCTGTCCAATCCCCGTCCACAGCCGGTCTAATCCCCGTCCAGGTCCGTCCAGAGCCCGTCCAATCCCCGTCCAGAGCCCGTCCAATCCCCGTCCAGAGCCCGTCCAATCTCCGTCCAGAGCCTGTCCAATCCTTCAATAGAGCCTGTCCAATCCCCGTCCACAGCCGGTCTAATCCCCGTCCAGGTCCGTCCAGAGCCCATCCAGAGCCCGTCCAATCTCCGTCCAGAGCCCGTCCAATCTCCGTCCAGAGCCCGTCCAATCTCCGTCCAGAGCCCGTCCAATCTCCGTCCAGAGCCCGTCCAATCTCCGTCCAGAGCCCATCCAATCCCCGTCCGAGCTGGTCCAAACCAAACTGGGGATATGATCTCCATGTATAAATACATAATGAGGGATATGATCCCTCCGTGTCGGTATACGGAGGGACGGTGTCTGTATACGGGGGGACGGTGTCTGTATACGGAGGGACGGTGTCTGTATACGGAGGGACGGTGTCTGTATACGGAGGGACGGTGTCGGTATACGGGGGGACGGTGTCTGTATACGGAGGGACGGTGTCTGTATACGGAGGGACGGTGTCGGTATACGGAGGGGCGGTGTCGGTATACGGGGGGTCAGTGTCTGTATACGGAGGGACGTGTCGGTACGGGGGGACGGTGTCGGTATAACGGGGGGACGGTATAACGGGGGGACGGTGTCGGTATACGGGGGGACGGTGTCGGTATACGGGGGGACGGTGTCGGTAACGGGGGACGGTGTCGGTATACGGGGGGACGGTGTCGGTATACGGGGGGACGGTGTCGGTATACGGGGGGGGGACGGTGTCGGTATATGGGGGGGGACGGTGTCGGTATACGGGGGGACGGTGTCGGTATACGGGGGGGACGGTGTCGGTATACGGGGGGACGGTGTCGGTATACGGGGGGACGGTGTCTGTATACGGAGGGACGGTGTCTGTATACGGGGAGACGGTGTCGGTATACGGGGGGGGAAGGTGTCGGTATACGGGGGGACGGTGTCGGTATACGGGGGGACGGTGTCTGTATACGGGGGACGGTGTCGGTATACGGGGGGACGGTGTCGGTATACGGGGGACGGTGTCGGTATACGGGGGGGGGACGGTGTCGGTATACGGGGGGACGGTGTCGGTATACGGGGGGACGGTGTCGGTATACGGGGGACGGTGTCGGTATACGGGGGGACGGTGTACGGGGGACGGTGTGTATACGGGGGACGGTGTCTGTATACGGGGGGACGGTGTCTGTATACGGGGAGACGGTGTCAGTATACGGGGGGGGAAGGTGTCGGTATACGGGGGGACGGTGTCGGTATACGGGGGGACGGTGTCGGTATACGGGGGGACGGTGTCGGTATACGGGGGGGACGGTGTCGGTATACGGGGGGACGGTGTCTGTATACGGGGGACGGTGTCGGTCGGTGTCTGTATACGGGGGGACGGTGTCGGTATACGGGGGGGACGGTGTCGGTATAACGGTATACGGGGGACGGTGTCGGTATACGGGGGGACGGTGTCTGTATACGGGGGACGGTGTCGGTATACGGGGGGACGGTGTCGGTATACGGGGGGACGGTGTCGGTATACGGGGAGACGGTGTCAGTATACGGGGGGGGGAAGGTGTCGGTATATACGGGGGGGACGGTGTCGGTATAACGGGGGACGGTGTCGGTATACGGGGGGACGGTGTCGGTATACGGGGGGGACGGTGTCGGTATACGGGGGGACGGTGTCGGTATACGGGGGGACGGTATACGGGGGGACGGTGTCGGTATACGGGGGGGACGGTGTCGGTATACGGGGGGACGGTGTCGGTATACGGGGGGACGGTGTCTGTATACGGGGGGACGGTGTCGGTATATACGGGGGGGGGACGGTGTCGGTATACGGGGGGACGGTGTCGGTATACGGGGGGACGGTGTCGGTATATACGGGGGGACGGTGTCTGTATACGGAGGGACGGTGTCGGTATACGGGGAGACGGTGTCGGTATACGGGGGGGGGGAAGGTGTCGGTATACGGGGGGACGGTGTCGGTATACGGGGGGACGGTGTCTGTATACGGGGGGACGGTGTCGGTATACGGGGGGACGGTGTCGGTATACGGGGGGACGGTGTCGGTATACGGGGGGACGGTGTCGGTATACGGGGGGGACGGTGTCGGTATACGGGGGGACGGTGTCGGTATACGGGGGACGGTGTCGGTATACGGGGGGACGGTGTCTGTATACGGGGGACGGTGTCGGTATACGGGGGGACGGTGTCTGTATACGGGGGGACGGTGTCTGTATACGGGGAGACGGTGTCAGTATACGGGGGGGGGAAGGTGTCGGTATACGGGGGGACGGTGTCGGTATACGGGGGGACGGTGTCGGTATACGGGGGACGGGTCGGACGGTGTCGGTATACGGGGGGGACGGTGTCGGTATACGGGGGGACGGTGTCTGTATACGGGGGACGGTGTCGGTATAACGGGGGACGGTGTCTGTATACGGAGGGACGGTGTCTGTATACGGGGGGACGGTGTCAGTATACGGGGGGGGGGAAGGTGTCAGTATACGGGGGGGGGAGGTGTCAGTATACGGGGGGGGGAGGTGTCAGTATACGGAGGGTGTCATTATACGTTCATTATACGGGGGGGGGGACGGTGTCTGTATACAGGGGGGTGTCAGTATACGGAGGGTGTCAGTATACGGGGGGGGGGTGTCAGTATACGGGGGGGGGGAGGTGTCAGTATACGGAGGGTGTCATTATACGGGGGGGGGGAGGTGTCAGTATACGGGGGGACGGTGTCTGTATACGGGGGGGGGGGTGTCAGTATACGGAGGGTGTCAGTATACGGGGGGGGGGGGTGTCAGTATACGGAGGGTGTCAGTATACGGAGGTACGGGGGGTGTACAGATGGTAATACGAAGGGGGAGGGGTCAGTGGTGGGTGTAGTAGACAGAGCGATGGTTCCTGGGATTGGTGTCTCTCCCCTCCCCCCTCCCCCCCTCTCCCCCCCCCCTCCCCCTCCCCTCCCCCTCTCTCTGTATAGCAGCGGGTCGGGTTCCAGCAGCAGATCTTCAGTGTAAACACAACAGAGAGGCCTCCGCCAGGATGACGGGCCCCGGTATGTGAGTGTGGGGGCGGGGAGGGGGGAGGGGAGGGGGATCTGCGTATAACACCCGGGGACACGGCTCTGCAGAATGACATCATCTGTCCTGTGTATAGTGACATCACTCCGTATACACAGTGTGTGACAGAAGTAAGTACACCCCTCTATCTTCTCATGTGATGACACTTTGTATCTCCAATGTTGTGGAGTGATGGGAGTTCAGCTTGTATAACAAAAGTCAGGACACCCCTCCTAAGTGAAAATCTCCAAATTGGGCCCAATTAGCCATTCCCCTCCCCCCGGTGTCATGTGACTGGTTAGTGTTACAAGGTCTCAGGTGTGTTAGATGTGGTGTTATCGCTCTCACTCTCTCTTACTGGTCACTGGAAGGACAACATGGCACCAAAAATGTGACTGAGGGGTGTACTTACTTTTGTGAGATACTGTATATACATCTGTCCTGTCTATAGTGACATCACTCTGAGGGGTTCCCCCATCCCCACTGTGCCCAATAAGAGGGGTTCCCCCCACCCCCGCTGTGCCCAATAAGAGGGGTTTCCCCCATCCCCGCTGTGCCCAATAAGAGGGGTTCCCCCCATCCCCACTGTGCCCAATAAGAGGGGGTCCCCCCAACCCCGCTGGGTCCCCCCATCCCCACTGTGTCCAATAAGAGGGGGTCCCCCCATCCCCGCTGTGTCCAATAAGAGGGGTTCCCCCATCCCCACTGTGTCCAATAAGAGGGGGTCCCCCCATCCCCGCTGTGTCCAATAAGAGGGGGTCCCCCCATCCCCGCTGTGCCCAATAAGAGGGGTTCCCCCCATCCCCGCTGTGTCCAATAAGAGGGGTTCCCCCCATCCCCACTGTGTCCAATAAGAGGGGGTCCCCCCATCCCCGCTGTGTCCAATAAGAGGGGGTCCCCCCATCCCCACTGTGTCCAATAAGAGGGGTTCCCCCATCCCCACTGTGCCCAATAAGAGGGGTTCCCCCCATCCCCACTGTGCCCAATAAGAGGGGGTCCCCCCAACCCCGCTGTGTCCAATAAGAGGGGTTCCCCCCATCCCCGCTGTGTCCAATAAGAGGGGGTCCCCCCATCCCCACTGTGTCCAATAAGAGGGGTCCCCCCCATCCCCGCTGTGTCCAATAAGAGGGGTTCCCCCCACCCCCGCTGTGCCCAATAAGAGGGGTTCCCCCCATCCCCGCTGTGCCCAATAAGAGGGGTTCCCCCCATCCCCACTGTGCCCAATAAGAGGGGGTCCCCCCAACCCCGCTGGGTCCCCCCATCCCCACTGTGTCCAATAAGAGGGGTTCCCCCATCCCCACTGTGCCCAATTAGAGGGGTTCCCCCCATCCCCACTGTGTCCAATAAGAGGGGTCCCCCCCATCCCCGCTGTGCCCAATAAGAGGGGTTCCCCCCATCCCCACTGTGTCCAATAAGAGGGGTTCCCCCTATCCCCGCTGTGTCCAATAAGAGGGGTTCCCCCCATCCCCACTGTGTCCAATAAGAGGGGTTCCCCCCATCCCCGCTGTGCCCAATAAGAGGGGTTCCCCCCATCCCCACTGTGTCCAATAAGAGGGGTCCCCCCCATCCCCGCTGTGCCCAAAGGGAGGGGTTCCCCCCACTGTGCCCAATAAGAGGGGTCCCCCCCATCCCCACTGTGTCCAATAAGAGGGGTCCCCCCCATCCCCGCTGTGCCCAAAGGGAGGGGTTCCCCCCACTGTGCCCAATAAGAGGGGTTCCCCCCATCCCCGCTGTGCCCAATAAGAGGGGTTCCCCCCCACCCCCACTGTGTCCAATAAGAGGGGTTCCCCCCACCCCCGCTGTGCCTAATAAGAGGGGTTCCCCCCATCCCCACTGTGCCTAATAAGAGGGGTTCCCCCCATCCCCGCTGTGCCCAATAACAGGGGTTCCCCCCATCCCCGCTGGGTCCCCCCATCCCTGCTGTGCCCAAAGGGAGGGGTTCCCCCCACTGTGCCCAATAAGAGGGGTTCCCCCCATCCCCACTGTGCCCAATAAGAGGGGTTCCCCCCGCTGTGTCCAATAAGAGGGGTTCCCCCCATCCCCACTGTGCCCAATAAGAGGGGTTCCCCCCATCCCCACTGTGCCCAATAAGAGGGGTTCCCCCCGCTGTGCCCAATAAGAGGGGTTCCCCCCCGCTGTGTCCAATAAGAGGGGTTCCCCCCATCCCCACTGTGTCCAATAAGAGGGGTCCCCCTCATCCCCTGACTTTACATATCTATGTCCCGTCTGATCAATGTTTATAAACACTGTTACCTTGTATTTCCCGTCTGGGTGGCTCATCCCATCATGTGAAGGGTTAAGATTTCGGGGGGGCTATAATTGGGACAAGTTGATGTGTGCTGGTCATGGGGTTCACAGACTTTTGGTCATATATTGGGGTTGGGGAGTCATTGAGCCGCCATCTATAATCTATATGGAGGACTGGTCTCCCCCCTCCGTACCCCCATCATTATGCAGTGGCAGTGATTGGTTGAAGTAACCCTGACTCCTCCTTCCTTCTCAGATGTCTGGAATGGACCGTAGGAAGGCGGCTATGTTAGGAGTGGGATCTGATCCTGAAGGGCCACTGAACTCCCCCTCTGCCGACAAGAAGGAGCAAAGCCCCAACCACTTCTCCACCAGCCAATCCGAGGGAAGCTTTCACCTGAAGACCGGACTGCAGGCCAAACGGACCAAGAAACCCCCCAAGAACCTGGAGAACTATGTGTGCCGGCCGGCAATAAGAACCAGCATCAAGCAGACGAGGAGGGGCCGCAAGATGACCGAGGAGAGCGGTGAGGAGGTGGGTAAGAGCCCCCAACTTCTCTTCACCCAGGGGGGAGGGGTCCCAACTTCTCTTCACCCAGGGGGAGGGGTCCCAACTTCTCTTCACCCAGTGGGGAGGGGTCCCAACTTCTCTTCACCCAGGGGGGAGGGGTCCCAACTTCTCTTCACCCAGGGGGGGAGGGGGTCCCAACTTCTCTTCACCCAGGGGGGAGGGGGGTCCCAACTTCTCTTCACCCAGGGGGGAGGGGTCCCAACTTCTCTTCACCCAGGGGGGAGGGGGTCCCAACTTCTCTTCACCCAGGGGGGAGGGCTCCCAACTTCTCTTCACCCAGGGGGGAGGGCTCCCAACTTCTCTTCACCCAGGGGGGAGGGGGTCCCAACTTCTCTTCACCCAGGGGGGAGGGGGTCCCAACTTCTCTTCACCCAGGGGGGAGGGGTCCCAACTTCTCTTCACCCAGGGGGGAGGGGGTCCCAACTTCTCTACACCCAGAGGTGAGGGGTTCCCGTCTTCTCTTCACCCAGAGGGGGTTCCCATCTTCTCCTCACCCAGAGGGGGTGGAGTCAATGAGGTTGGTTATTAGGTATGTGCTCAGTTGGTGTGAGAGATGATGAGTCTACCAATGGGAGGGTCCAACTCTTTCCCGGTACACATAGAGATGATGAGTATACCAATGGGAGGGTCCAACCCTTTCCCGGTACATATAGAGATGATGAGTATACCAATGGGAGGGTCCAACCCTTTCCCGGTACATATAGAGATGATGAGTCTACCAATGGGAGGGTCCAACCCTTTCCCGGTACATATAGAGATGATGAGTATACCAATGGGAGGGTCCAACCCTTTCCCGGTACACATAGAGATGATGAGTCTACCAATGGGAGGGTCCAACCCTTTCCCGGTACACATAGAGATGATGAGTCTACCAATGGGAGGGTCCAACCCTTTCCCGGTACACATAGAGATGATGAGTCTACCAATGGGAGGGTCCAACCCTTTCCCGGTACATATAGAGATGATGAGTATACCAATGGGAGGGTCCAACCCTTTCCCGGTACACATAGAGATGATGAGTCTACCAATTGGAGGGTCCAACCCTTTCCCGGTACACATAGAGATGATGAGTATACCAATGGGAGGGTCCAACCCTTTCCCGGTACACATAGAGATGATGAGTATACCAATGGGAGGGTCCAATCCTTTCCCGGTACATATAGAGATGATGAGTATACCAATGGGAGGGTCCAACCCTTTCCCGGTACATATAGAGATGATGAGTATACCAATGGGAGGGTCCAACCCTTTCCCGGTACATATAGAGATGATGAGTCTACCAATGGGAGGGTCCAACCCTTTCCCGGTACACATAGAGATGATGAGTCTACCAATGGGAGGGTCCAACCCTTTCCCGGTACACATAGAGATGATGAGTATACCAATGGGAGGGTCCAATCCTTTCCCGGTACATATAGAGATGATGAGTATACCAATGGGAGGGTCCAACCCTTTCCCGGTACATATAGAGATGATGAGTATACCAATGGGAGGGTCCAACCCTTTCCCGGTACACATAGAGATGATGAGTCTACCAATGGGAGGGTCCAACCCTTTCCCGGTACACATAGAGATGATGAGTCTACCAATGAGAGGGTCCAACCCTTTCCCGGTACACATAGAGATGATGAGTATACCAATGGGAGGGTCCAACCCTTTCCCGGGAAAAACATAGAGATGATGAGTATACCAATGGGAGGGTCCAACCCTTTCCCGGTACACATAGAGATGATGAGTATACCAATGGGAGGGTCCAACCCTTTCCCGGTACATATAGAGATGATGAGTATACCAATGAGAGGGTCCAACCCTTTCCCGGTACACATAGAGATGATGAGTATACCAATGGGAGGGTCCAATCCTTTCCCGGTACATATAGAGATGATGAGTATACCAATGAGAGGGTCCAACCCTTTCCCGGTACACATAGAGATGATTAGTCTACCAATGGGAGGGTCCAACCCTTTCCCGGTACACATAGAGATGATATGTCTACCAATGGGAGGGTCCAACCCTTTCCCGGTACATATAGAGATGATAAGTCTACCAATGGGAGGGTCCAACCCTTTCCCGGTACACATAGAGATGATGAGTCTACCAATGGGAGGGTCCAACCCTTTCCCGGTACACATAGAGATGATGAGTATACCAATGGGAGGGTCCAACCCTTTCCCGGTACACATAGAGATGATGAGTATACCAATGGGAGGGTCCAACCCTTTCCCGGTACACATAGAGATGATGAGTCTACCAATGGGAGGGTCCAACCCTTTCCCGGTACACATAGAGATGATGAGTATACCAATGGGAGGGTCCAACCCTTTCCCGGTACACATAGAGATGATGAGTATACCAATGGGAGGGTCCAACCCTTTCCCGGTACACATAGAGATGATGAGTATACCAATGGGAGGGTCCAACCCTTTCCCGGTACACATAGAGATGATGAGTCTACCAATGGGAGGGTCCAACCCTTTCCCGGTACATATAGAGATGATGAGTATACCAATGGGAGGGTCCAACCCTTTCCCGGTACACATAGAGATGATGAGTCTACCAATGGGAGGGTCCAACCCTTTCCCGGTACACATAGAGATGATGAGTATACCAATGGGAGGGTCCAACCCTTTCCCGGTACACATAGAGATGATGAGTCTACCAATGGGAGGGTCCAACCCTTTCCCAATACATATAGAGATGATGAGTCTACCAATGGGAGGGTCCAACCCTTTCCCGGTACACATAGAGATGATGAGTATACCAATGGGAGGGTCCAATCCTTTCCCGGTACACATAGAGATGATGAGTCTACCAATGGGAGGGTCCAACCCTTTCCCGGTACACATAGAGATGATGAGTATACCAATGGGAGGGTCCAACCCTTTCCCGGTACACATAGAGATGATGAGTCTACCAATGGGAGGGTCCAACCCTTTCCCAATACATATAGAGATGATGAGTATACCAATGGGAGGGTCCAACCCTTTCCCAATACATATAGAGATGATGAGTATACCAATGGGAGGGTCCAACCCTTTCCCGGTACATATAGAGATGATGAGTCTACCAATGGGAGAGTCCAACCCTTTCCCGGTACACATAGAGATGATGAGTATACCAATGGGTGGGTCCAACCCTTTCCCGGTACACATAGAGATGATGAGTCTACCAATGGGAGGGTCCAACCCTTTCCCGGTACACATAGAGATGATGAGTCTACCAATGGGAGGGTCCAACCCTTTCCCGGTACATATAGAGATGATGAGTATACCAATGGGAGGGTCCAACCCTTTCCCGGTACATATAGAGATGATGAGTCTACCAATGGGAGAGTCCAACCCTTTCCCGGTACATATAGAGATGATGAGTCTACCAATGGGAGAGTCCAACCCTTTCCCGGTACACATAGAGATGATGAGTCTACCAATGGGAGGGTCCAACCCTTTCCCGGTACATATAGAGATGATGAGTATACCAATGGGAGGGTCCAACCCTTTCCCGGTACATATAGAGATGATGAGTATACCAATGGGAGGGTCCAACCCTTTCCCGGTAAACATAGAGATGATGAGTCTACCAATGGGAGGGTCCAACCCTTTCCCGGTACACATAGAGATGATGAGTCTACCAATGGGAGGGTCCAACCCTTTCCCAGAACACATAGAGATGATGAGTATACCAATGGGAGGGTCCAACCCTTTCCCGGTACACATAGAGATGATGAGTCTACCAATGGGAGGGTCCAACCCTTTCCCGGTACACATAGAGATGATGAGTATACCAATGGGAGGGTCCAACCCTTTCCCGGTACACATAGAGATGATGAGTATACCAATGGGAGGGTCCAACCCTTTCCCGGTACATATAGAGATGATGAGTCTACCAATGGGAGGGTCCAACCCTTTCCCTGTACATATAGAGATGATGAGTCTACCAATGGGAGGGTCCAACCCTTTCCCGGTACACATAGAGATGATGAGTCTACCAATTGGAGGGTCCAACCCTTTCCCGGTACACATAGAGATGATGAGTCTACCAATGGGAGGGTCCAACCCTTTCCCGGTACATATAGAGATGATGAGTATACCAATGGGAGGGTCCAACCCTTTCCCGGTACATATAGAGATGATGAGTATACCAATGGGAGGGTCCAACCCTTTCCCAGAACACATAGAGATGATGAGTATACCAATGGGAGGGTCCAACCCTTTCCCGGTACACATAGAGATGATGAGTCTGGACGTTTGACCAACCTCCTAAGTGATGTAGTAACGTCCCGAGTTCACGGTGACCAGGGGGGTTTATTCCCGGCAGGTCCACCAGAACGAATATTGTCAGTATCCTCCCGCCGGTGCCATTCTCTCCCTGGATACACGCATGACGTTGGATGGTGTGGAATGGCCGTATCTGTTTCGGATGGTACAAATGTATGGCTTCGGCCCTCGGGTGATACCATGGGTAAAACTGCTCGGGGGCGGGTCAACTCCTCTATCACTGAACCCTTTTCGATAACTCAGGTGCCCATTGTCACCCCTCTTGTTTGCCCTGGAGCCCCTGGCAGTACGTATCTGGTCCTCCCCTTCTATCAGGGGTCTGCCAGTATAGATGAATGCCTTTCCCTCTATGCGGAGGACACCTTGGTGTATCTGGCCGATACCGATTGGCCCCGGCAGGCTCTATTGATAGAGATTGCCACCTTTGGTGACTTTTCAGGCTTTCGGGGGAACTGGGATAAGTCCAGTCTGTTTCCTCTGGACGTGGCTGTGCCCCCCCCCCCCCCCCAATTCACCCGGATTCCAAACTTCAGGTGGTGTCCTCCTTTAGGTACCTTGGGGTTGTGGTGCTAACCCCTTTATCTTCCTAGATCCCCTATTGGTCCCCCTTCAGGACCAGACCAAGCAGTGGATGGACATTGGACCTCATGGGAAGGGCCAATGTCTTGAAAGTGATTTACTTACCAAGATTACTTTATATCCTTGCTAACTCCCCTTGCAAGGCGCCTAAAGCCATCTTTAACCACTTAAGGACCGCCTACTGCCGATATACGTCAGCAGAATGGCACGGCTGGGCACAGGTACGCCGCCTTTAAGAGCCCAGCCATGGGTCGCGCACACACGCCCCAATCCGAAGCTCCGTGACCGCGCCCATGGGACCCGCAGACCCGATCGCTGCCGGTGTCCCGCGAGCCGCCACAGGAGCTGAAGAACGGGGAGAGGTGAGCGTAAACAAACCTTCCCTGTTCTTGTGTGTGGCAGTGACACTGATATAGGGAACGGCGATCAGTGACGCCACGCCCCCCTACAGTAAGAATCACTCCCTAGGACACACTTAACCCCTTAGCGCCCCTAGTGGTTAACCCCTTCACTGCCAGTGTCATTTTCACACTAATCAGTGCATTTTTATAGGACTGATCGCTGTATAAATGATAATGGTCCCAAAAATGTATCAAAATTGTCCGATGTGTCCGCCGTAATGTCGCAGTCACGATAAAAATCGCTGATCGCCGCCATTAGTAGTAAAACAATTATTAATAAAAATGCCATAAAACGTTCCCCTATTTTGTAGACACAGGGCCAGATTCAGGTAGATTGGCGCATCTTTGCTCTGGAGTAACGCTTCTCATTTGCGATGCGCCGCCGAAATTTTAGGAGCAAGTGCTGTTATTCATGAAGCACTTGCTCCTAAAGTTGCGGCAGCGCATCGCAAATGAGCCGGCGGAATTCAAATTGGGCGGGTACGGGGCGTGTAGTATTAAAACTAAGCGCGATCCCGCCGCGAACGTACTGCGCATGCGTCGAGTGTCAATGCATCCCAGTGCGCATGCTCCAAATTCTGTCAGTGAACGTCAATGACGTCAAATCCCCATTCATGAAAGTTTTACGCAAACGACGCCATTTTTTATTTTTTTCCGACGCGATGACGACGGCTATACCTAACATAGGATACTCCACTAGGGGGCTGCTGTATCTTTACGCCGCGTATCGCTTCCGGAAACGTCGGAAAGTCACTGCGTCGCGCCCGAAAAAGATTGTGAATTTCCGACTCCCGCTGATTAACATATTTTTTCAGCGTTAATCAGCGGGAACGCCCCCGGCGCCATTTTTAAATTAAAGTTGCGATGCGATGGCGAAATTCAATTGCGCCGATCGCATCGGAAACTCCAACCCGGCGTTTCTTGTTTTCTGGTTACTGAAACGCCGGCTCAAAGTGACAGTTAGGCTGGAGTATCACTGATAGATAACTCTACCGGAATCTGGCCCTATAACTTTTGCGCGAACCGATCAAAAAACGCTTATTGCGATTTTTTTTTTTTTTTTTTTTACCGAAAATAGGTAGAAGAATACGTATCGGCCTAAACTGAGGAAAAAATAGTTTTTATATATTTTGGGTAATATTTATTATAGCAAAAAATAAAAAATATTGAATTTTTTTCCAAATTGACGCTCTATTTTTGTTTATAGCGCAAAAAATAAAAACCGCGAAGGTGATGAAATACCACCAAAAGAAAGCTCTATTTGTGGGGGAAAAAGGACGCCAATTTTGTTTGGGAGCCACGTCGCACGACCGCGCAATTGTCAGTTAAAGCGCCGCAGTGCCGAATCGCAAAAAGGGGACCGGTCCTTTACCTGCATAATGGTCCGGGGCTGAAGTAGTTAAACGCATAGCCCCGTGGAAAGGCGGCTCCCCCAGGGTGGCACACTTGGCGGGCCTGGCATCTCCGAATTTCTTCCCAGCTGGTGCACGTCCATGATTGGCTGTGTCCAGTGTCGGGAAATGCCTGTACCTCCAGGGAGGGGACTTTAGAGTCCTCCCTGGAGACTCTGTATAATATCGTCTACAGGGGGCGGGTCCCTGACCGACCTGGAACCTCTCTACTGGCCACCTCCCTTACATTGGCAAGAAGGTATCCACACATACCTGGTCCCCTAACAACCCCAACCTGCAGGAACTGTACTCTCCTCCCGATCCCAATCGCAGGTACTCCCAAGGGGGTCAGATACCGATGTCACTTATACAACGCTCAGGGGTTTAAAACTTTCTCTCAACTACGCTAAAGCCCTGTCCACACGATCGGATATCTGATGGAATCTGATCCGATGACGCTGACTTTCATCAGTCTTGCCTTCACACCATCGGTCAAAAATCCGACCGTGTCCAGCGCGTGGCGTACAACACGACGACGAGCCGGAAAAATGTTGCTTCCAAGCATGCGCTGACTTGATTCTGAGCATGCGTGGATTTTTATCCGATGGAGTTCCACAAAGACGATCAGATTTTTCTATCGTTTTTTTATCCATAGGAAAAATTGTAAAAAAAATTCTATTTTTTTTCACCAATGGAAAAAAAGACCAAGGGGGCCCACACACGATCAGTTTGTCTATTGGTCAGTTGTCATCGGACAAACCGATCGTGTGTACACGGCTTTAGACTTTGACCTACCGAACTCGTACTTTCACTACTACCAGCTTCGGCATGCTATACAGGCCCAGTTTGGTTCCCTGAAAGACCCCACTGACCTCCAAATTGCTCCGACCACCGGATGCCACTAAACTTATTTCCACTTATGACGCAACCCTGCTGACCGATTCGAACCCCAGATTCCATAGAGCTCAGGACAAATGGACCTCTATGGACATCTCCTTAGAGGCCGAGGACTGGTCGGAATTTAGTGATACCTACAAAACATCTGTCATTGCGTCCCGAGACGTTAAGATTTTCCACCTTACTCCGCCGAGGTTGCGTAGGATGGGTCTCCTGTCCTCGGCCGCTTGCTTCCGCGGCCAGGAGGCCGATATCTTACACTGTTTTTGGTCATGCCCAATGATTCGGGACTTCTGGGGGAGGTGGGTGCCCTAGTCTCCTCAGGCGTTGGGCCTCCCAAATATAATTCACCCCAAGAACTGCCTACTAGGCGTTGTTGGTGACTTACACTTGTCCATGCATGCCAAGAGAAAAGACCATTCCACTGTCCTGGAAGGGTGCACAGACCTCTTGGGAAGCCCTTTGGCTGAAACCTATTGGGCCTCCATCCCGCTATATAAGATTACTTTTGAAATCCGGAAACGGACCAAAACCTTTCATATCATTTGGGGTAGGTGGCTGGCTAGCCCACTTACTCTTTCCCAGCAGTAACTGAGGTTTGGCCAGTGTTGGACCGTGCCCTAAGGATCTCTAATGTGTAGACTCCCTCCTTTGCTGTGCCCGTATTGGTCTACAAGCACCTTTTCCCGGTGTGCCTCCTGTATATCCTTTGTATTGGTATCTCTTTATTTGCCTGAACATATTGCCTACTATTCCGAGCCAGTCCATCCGGTACGGTGATTGTGTTTTTATGTGTGTGTATTGTTTGTTTTCTGTTTCTCAGTTTGTTGAAAAAATGTCAATAAAAATACCTTAAAAAAAAAGAAATGATGAGTCTCCCCAGTACGGGGGTCCAACCGTACCCCTGTACATGTAGAGATAAGTTTCCCCCATTGGAGGGTCCAGATCTTCACCGGTAGATGTAGAGATATTTCACCCCAATTGTAGGCTCCAACTCTTCCCCGGTACATATAGAGATATTTCCCCCCAATTGTAGGGTCCAACTCTTCCCCGGTACATGTAGAGATGACGTGTCTCCCCAATGGGAGGCTCCAACTCTTCCCTGGTACATGTAGAGATGACGTGTCTCCCCAATGGGAGGCTCCAACTCTTCCCCGGTACATAGAGATAATGGTCCAACTCTTCCCTGGTACATATAGAGATAATGGTCCAACTCTTCCCCGGTACATGTAGAGATGACGTGTCTCCCCAATGGGAGGCTCCAACTCTTCCCCGGTACATAGAGATAATGGTCCAACTCTTCCCTGGTACATATAGAGATAATGGTCCAACTCTTCCCCGGTACATGTAGAGATGACGTGTCTCCCCAATGGGAGGCTCCAACTCTTCCCCGGTACATAGAGATAATGGTCCAACTCTTCCCTGGTACATATAGAGATAATGGTCCAACTCTTCCCCGGTACATGTAGAGATGACGTGTCTCCCCAATGGGAGGCTCCAACTCTTCCCCGGTACATAGAGATAATGGTCCAACTCTTCCCTGGTACATATAGAGATAATGGTCCAACTCTTCCCCGGTACATGTAGAGATGACGTGTCTCCCCAATGGGAGGCTCCAACTCTTCCCCGGTACATAGAGATAATGGTCCAACTCTTCCCTGGTACATATAGAGATAATGGTCCAACTCATCCCCGGTACATGTAGAGATGACGTGTCTCCCCAATGGGAGGCTCCAACTCTTCCCCGGTACATATAGAGATATTTCCCCCCAATTGTAGGGTCCAACTCTTCCCCGGTACATGTAGAGATGATGTGTCTCCCCAATGGGAGGCTCCAACTCTTCCCCGGTACATGTAGAGATATTTCCCCCCAATTGTAGGGTCCAACTCTTCCCCGGTACATGTAGAGATGACGTGTCTCCCCAATCGGAGGCTCCAACTCTTCCCTGGTACATATAGAGATAATGGTCCAACTCTTCCCCGGTACATGTAGAGATGACGTGTCTCCCCAATCGGAGGCTCCAACTCTTCCCCGGTACATAGAGATAATGGTCCAACTCTTCCGTGGTGTATATATAGAGATAATGGTCCAACTCTTCCCCGGTACATGTAGAGATGACGCGTCTCCCCAGTGGGAGGGTCCACTCCTTCCCCACTTCATCCAGGGGGAAAAAACGTGCATTGTGGACCAAGTGGGTCAGGTTCCTCCTTCCATATTAAGGTGCACTTTGCCAGATCTGTTGGGCTTTTCATCATCTGGTATCTCGATCTCTGATTTGTAGGGTCGTCACCATTCAAGCACGTTCTACCAGGTGGATGTTCATGCCTCCTCTGTAAGAAGCTCCGGGATGCTCTCGCAGTTCTTTAGAACCCTTCTTAGACTCATGTGTAAGGTGGGACTGTTGGCATTTGTTTGCTGTGTTTCCCACCCCTGGGTTGGATGTCTTTTGGACACCCCAGTTCTCTAGGACTAAAGATCTCGTGTCCTGTACAGTACGACTCAGGAAACGGGGTTTGTAACCTACCACTAAAACTGGTTTCCTGTATTCCAGTATGTAGGTCACCCCCTCTCTATTCTGTATGAGCAAAACTGAGGCTTGCTGGGAGTGGGAGGAGTTATATAGGGGGATGTCCCTGTAGCTGGGAGTGGGAGGAGTTATATAGGGGGATGTCCCTGTAGCTGGGAGTGGGAGGAGTTATATAGGGGGATGTCCCTGTAGCTGGGAGTGGGAGGAGTTATATAGGGGGATGTCCCTGTAGCTGGGAGTGGGAGGAGTTATATAGGGGGATGTCCCTGTAGCTGGGCGTGGGAAGGTATATACCGGGGGATGTCCCTGTAGCTGGGAGTGGGAAGAGTTATATAGGGGGGATGTCCCTGTAGCTGGGCATGGGAAGGTATATACAGGGAGATGTCCCTGTAGCTGGGAGTGATACCACCATGCAGCACTGTGCAGTATTACAGGCTTCCTCAGACAGACCACTGTCCAGAGCACTGTGCAGTATTACAGGCCTCCTCAGACAGACCACCGTCCAGAGCACTGTGCAGAATTACAGGCCTCCTCAGACAGACCACCGTCCAGAGCACTGTGCAGTATTACAGGCCTCCTCAGACAGACCACTGTCCATAGCACTGTGCAGTATTACAGGCCTCCTCAGACAGAGCACTGTGCAGTATTACAGGCCTCCTCAGAGTTATAGGGTTGATGATTGGATTTGGGTCTCTGTTTGGTGCTGGTGTTGGGGGAGGATATGGGGTGGATACTGTGCAGTATTACAGGCCCCCTCAGACAGAGCACTGTGCAGTATTACAGGCCTCCTCAGACAGACCACTGTCCAGAGCACTGTGCAGTATTACAGGCCTCCCCAGACAGACCACTGTCCATAGCACTGTGCAGAATTACAGGCCTCCTCACACAGAGCACTGTCCAGAGCACTGTGCAGTATTACAGGTCTCCTCAGAGTTATAGGGTTGATGATTGGATTTGGGTCTCTGTTTGGTGCTGGTGTTGGGGGAGGATATGGGGTGGATACTGTGCAGTATTACAGGTCTCCTGTAGACAGAGCACTGTGCAGTATTACAGGCCTCCTCAGACCACTGTCCAGAGCACTGTGCAGTACTACAGGCCTCCTCAGACAGACCACTGTGCAGTATTACAGGCCTCCTCAGACAGAACACTGTCCAGAGCACTGTGCAGTATTACAGGCCTCCTCAGACAGAGCACTGTGCAGTATTACAGGCCTCCTCAGACAGACCACTGTCCAGAGCACTGTGCAGTATTACAGGCCTCCTCAGACAGAGCACTGTGCAGTATTACAGGCCTCCTCAGACAGAACACTGTCCAGAGCACTGTGCAGTATTACAGGCCTCCTCAGACAGAGCACTGTGCAGTATTACAGGCCTCCCCAGACAGACCACTGTCCATAGCACTGTGCAGAATTACAGGCCTCCTCAGACAGACCACTGTGCAGTATTACAGGCCTCCTCAGACAGACCACTGTGCAGTATTACAGGCCTCCTCAGACCACTGTCCAGAGCACTGTGCAGTATTACAGGCCTCCTCAGACCACTGTCCAGAGCACTGTGCAGTACTACAGGCCTCCTCAGACAGACCACTGTGCAGTATTACAGGCCTCCTCAGACAGAACTCTGTCCAGAGCACTGTGCAGTATTACAGGCCTCCTCAGACAGAGCACTGTCCAGAGCACTGTGCAGTATTACAGGCCTCCCCAGACAGACCACTGTCCATAGCACTGTGCAGAATTACAGGTCTCCTCAGACAGAGCACTGTGCAGTATTACAGGCCTCCTCAGAGTTAAAGGGTTGATGATTGGATTTGGGTCTCTGTTTGGTGCTGGTGTTGGGGGAGGATATGGGGTGGATACTGTGCAGTATTACAGATCTCCTCAGACAGAGCACTGTGCAGTATTACAGGCCTCCTCAGACCACTGTCCAGAGCACTTTGCAGTATTACAAGCCTCCTCAGACCACTGTCCAGAGCACTGTGCAGTATTACATGTCGTCTCAGACAGACCACCGTCCAAAACACTGTGCAGTATTACAGGTCTCCTCAGACCACTGTGCAGTATTACAGGTCTCCTAAGAAAGACCATCGTCCAGAGCACTTTGCAGTATTACAGGCCTCCTCAGACCACTGTCCAGAGCACTGTGCAGTATTACAGGCCTCCTCAGACCACTGTCCAGAGCACTTTGCAGTATTACAGGCCTTCCCAGACAGACCACCGTCCAGAGCACTGTGCAGTATTACAGGCCTTCCCAGACAGACCACCGTCCAGAGCACTGTGCAGTATTACAGGTCTTCTCAGACAGACCACCGTCCAAAACACTGTGCAGTATTACAGGTCTCCTCAGACAGACCACTGTGCAGTATTACAGGTCTCCTAAGAAAGACCATCGTCCAGAGCACTGTGCAGTATTACAGGCCTCCTCAGACCACTGTCCAGAGCACTGTGCAGTATTACAGGCCTCCTCAGACAGAGCACTGTGCAGTATTACAGGCCTCCTCAGACAGACCACTGTCCAGAGCACTGTGCAGTATTACAGGCCTCCCCAGACAGACCACTGTCCATAGCACTGTGCAGAATTACAGGCCTCCTCAGACAGACCACTGTGCAGTATTACAGGCCTCCTCAGACAGACCACTGTGCAGTATTACAGGCCTCCTCAGACCACTGTCCAGAGCACTGTGCAGTATTACAGGCCTCCTCAGACCACTGTCCAGAGCACTGTGCAGTACTACAGGCCTCCTCAGACAGACCACTGTGCAGTATTACAGGCCTCCTCAGACAGAACACTGTCCAGAGCACTGTGCAGTATTACAGGCCTCCTCAGACAGAGCACTGTGCAGTATTACAGGCCTCCTCAGACAGACCACTGTCCAGAGCACTGTGCAGTATTACAGGCCTCCCCAGACAGACCACTGTCCATAGCACTGTGCAGAATTACAGGCCTCAGACAGACCACTGTGCAGTATTACAGGCCTCCCCAGACAGACCACTGTGCAGTATTACAGGCCTCCTCAGACCACTGTCCAGAGCACTGTGCAGTATTACAGGCCTCCTCAGACAGAGCACTGTGCAGTATTACAGGCCTCCTCAGAGTTAAAGGGTTGATGATTGGATTTGGGTCTCTGTTTGGTGCTGGTGTTGGGGGAGGATATGGGGTGGATACTGTGCAGTATTACAGATCTCCTCAGACAGAGCACTGTGCAGTATTACAGGCCTCCTCAGACCACTGTCCAGAGCACTTTGCAGTATTACAAGCCTCCTCAGACCACTGTCCAGAGCACTGTGCAGTATTACATGTCGTCTCAGACAGACCACCGTCCAAAACACTGTGCAGTATTACAGGTCTCCTCAGACCACTGTGCAGTATTACAGGTCTCCTAAGAAAGACCATCGTCCAGAGCACTTTGCAGTATTACAGGCCTCCTCAGACCACTGTCCAGAGCACTGTGCAGTATTACAGGCCTCCTCAGACCACTGTCCAGAGCACTTTGCAGTATTACAGGCCTTCCCAGACAGACCACCGTCCAGAGCACTGTGCAGTATTACAGGCCTCCTCAGACCACTGTCCAGAGCACTTTGCAGTATTACAGGCCTTCCCAGACAGACCACCGTCCAGAGCACTGTGCAGTATTACAGGCCTTCCCAGACAGACCACCGTCCAGAGCACTGTGCAGTATTACAGGTCTTCTCAGACAGACCACCGTCCAAAACACTGTGCAGTATTACAGGTCTCCTCAGACAGACCACTGTGCAGTATTACAGGTCTCCTAAGAAAGACCATCGTCCAGAGCACTGTGCAGTATTACAGGCCTCCTCAGACCACTGTCCAGAGCACTTTGCAGTATTACAGGTCTCCTCAGACAGACCACCGTCCAGAGCACTGTTCAGTATTACAGGTCTCCTCAGACCACTGTCCAGAGCACTTTGCAGTATTACAGGTCTCCTCAGACAGACCATCGTCCAGAGCACTGTGCAGTATTACAGGTCTCCCCAGACAGACCACTGTCCATAGCACTGTGCAGAATTACAGGTCTCATCAGACAGACCACCGTCCAGAGCACTGTGCAGTATTACAGGTCTCCTCAGACAGACCATCGTCCAGAGCACTGTGCAGTATTTTAGGCCTCTCCAGACAGACCACTGTCCATAGCACTGTTCAGAATTACAGGTCTCATCAGACAGACCACCGTCCAGAGCACTGTGCAGTATTACAGGTCTCCTCCGACAGACCACTGTGCAGTATTACAAGTCTCCTCAGACCACTGTCCATAGCACTGTGCAGAGTTACAGGTCTCCCCAGACAGACCACCGTCCAGAGCAGTGTGCAGATTTACAGGCCTCCTCAGACAGACCACTGTCCAGAGCACTGTGCAGTATTACAGGCCTCCTCAGGGTTATAGGGTTGATGATTGGGTTTGGGTCTCTGGTTGGTGTTGGGGGAGGATATGGGGTGGATACTGTGCAGTATTACAGGTCTCCTCAGACCACCATCCAGAGCACTTTGCAGTATTACAGGTCTCCTCAGACAGACCACCGTCCAGAGCACTGTGCAGTATTACAGACCTCCTCAGACAGACCACCGTCCAGAGCACTGTGTGGCATTACAGACCTCCTCAGACAGACCACCGTCCAGAGCACTCTGCAGTATTACAGACCTCCTCAGACCACCGTCCAGAGCACTGTGCAGTATTACAGGTCTCCTCAGACAGACCACTGTACAGAACACTGTGCAGAATTACAGGTCTCCTCAAGGTTATAGGGTTGATGATTGGGTATGGGTTTCTGGTTGGTGCTGGGGAGGATATGGGGTGGAGATAGTACAGATTGGGGGTCACATGTGGTTGGATAGGTTTGATGATTGGGTATGGGTCTCTGGTTGGTGCTGGGGAGGATATGGGTGGAGATAGTAAAGATTGGGGGTCACATGTGGTTGGATAGGGTTGATGATTGGGTATGGGTGTCTGGTTGGTGCTGGGGTGGAGATAGTACAGATTGGGGGTCACATGTGGTTGGATAGGGTTGATGATTGGGTATGGGTCTCTGGTTGGTGCTGGGGTGGAGATAGTACAGATTGGGGGTCACATGTGGTTGGATAGGGTTGATGATTGGGTATGGGTCTCTGGTTGGTGCTGGGGTGGAGATAGTACAGTTAGGGGGTCACATGTGGTTGGATAGGGTTGATGATTGGGTATGGGCCTCTGGTTGGTGCTGGGGAGCATATGGGTGGAAATAGTACAGATTGGGGGTCACATGTGGTTGGATAGGGTTGATGATTGGGTATGGGTCTCTGGTTGGTGCTGGGGAGGATATGGGGTGGAGATAGTACAGATTGGGGGTCACATGTGGTTGGATAGGGTTGATGATTGGGAATCGGTCTCTGGTTGGTGCTGGGGTGGAGATAGTACAGATTGGGGGTCACATGTGGTTGGATAGGGTTGATGATTGGGTATGGGTCTCTGGTTGGTGCTGGGGTGGGGATAGTACAGATTGGGGGTCACATGTGGTTGGATAGGGTTGATGATTGGGTATGGGCCTCTGGTTGGTGCTGGGGAGGATATGGGTGGAGATAGTACAGATTGGGGGTCACATGTGGTTGGATAGGGTTGATGATTGGGTATGGGCCTCTGGTTGGTGCTGGGGAGGATATGGGTGGAGATAGTACAGATTGGGGGTCACATGTGGTTGGATAGGGTTGATGATTGGGTATGGGTCTCTGGTTGGTGCTGGGGAGGATATGGGGTGGAGATAGTACAGATTGGGGGTCACATGTGGTTGGATAGGGTTGATGATTGGGTATGGGCCTCTGGTTGGTGCTGGGGAGGATATGGGTGGAGATAGTACAGATTGGGGGTCACATGTGGTTGGATAGGGTTGATGATTGGGTATGGGTCTCTGGTTGGTGCTGGGGTAGAGATAGTACAGATTGGGGGTCACATGTGGTTAGATAGGGTTGCTGATTGGGTATGGGCCTCTGGTTGGTGCTGGGGGGGATATGGGGTGGAGATAGTACAGATTGGGGGTCACATGTGGTTGGATAGGGTTGCTGATTGGGTAGGGGTCTCTGGTTGGTGCTGGGGTAGAGATAGTACAGATTGGGGGTCACATGTGGTTGGATAGGGTTGATGATTGGGTATGGGCCTCTGGTTGGTGCTGGGGGGGATATGGGGTGGAGATAGTACAGATTGGGGGTCACGTGTGGTTAGATAGGGTTGATGATTGGGTATGGGCCTCTGGTTGGTGCTGGGAGGGGGGGGGGATATGGGGTGGAGATAGTACAGATTGGGGGTCACATGTGGTTGGATAGGGTTGATGATTGGGTATGGGCCTCTGGTTGGTGCTGGGGAGGATATGGGGTGGAGATAGTACAGATTGGGGGTCACATGTGGTTGGATAGGGTTGCTGATTGGGTAGGGGTCTCTGGTTGGTGCTGGGGTGGAGATAGTACAGATTGGGGGTCACATGTGGTTGGATAGGGTTGCTGATTGGGTAGGGTCTCTGGTTGGTGCTGGGGTGGAGATAGTACAGATTGGGGGTCACATGTGGTTGGATAGGGTTGATGATTGGGTATGGGCCTCTGGTTGGTGCTGGGGGGATATGGGGTGGAGATAGTACAGATTGGGGGTCACATGTGGTTGGATAGGGTTGCTGATTGGGTAGGGGTCTCTGGTTGGTGCTGGGGTGGAGATAGTACAGATTGGGGGTCACATGTGGTTGGATAGGGTTGATGATTGGGTATGGGCCTCTGGTTGGTGCTGGGGGGGGGGGATATGGGGTGGAGATACAGATTGGGTACAGATTGGGGGTCACATGTGGTTGGATAGGGTTGATGATTGGGTATGGGCCTCTGGTTGGTGCTGGGGAGGATATGGGGTGGAGATAGTACAGATTGGGGGTCACATGTGGTTGGATAGGGTTGCTGATTGGGTAGGGTCTCTGGTTGGTGCTGGGGTAGAGATAGTACAGATTGGGGGTCACATGTGGTTGGATAGGGTTGATGATTGGGTATGGGCCTCTGGTTGGTGCTGGGGAGGATATGGGGTGGAGATAGTACAGATTGGGGGTCACATGTGGTTGAATAGGGTTGCTGATTGGGTAGGGGTCTCTGGTTGGTGCTGGGGTAGAGATAGTACAGATTGGGGGTCACATGTGGTTGGATAGGGTTGATGATTGGGTATGGGCCTCTGGTTGGTGCTGGGGAGGATATGGGGTGGAGATAGTACAGATTGGGGGTCACATGTGGTTGAATAGGGTTGCTGATTGGGTAGGGGTCTCTGGTTGGTGCTGGGGTAGAGATAGTACAGATTGGGGGTCACATGTGGTTGGATAGGGTTGATGATTGGGTATGGGCCTCTGGTTGGTGCTGGGGAGGATATGGGGTGGAGATAGTACAGATTGGGGGTCACATGTGGTTGGATAGGGTTGATGATTGGGTATGGGCCTCTGGTTGGTGCTGGGGAGGATATGGGGTGGAGATAGTACAGATTGGGGGTCACATGTGGTTGGATAGGGTTGCTGATTGGGTAGGGGTCTCTGGTTGGTGCTGGGGTAGAGATAGTACAGATTGGGGGTCACATGTGGTTGGATAGGGTTGATGATTGGGTATGGGTCTCTGGTTGGTGCTGGGGTGGAGATAGTACAGATTGGGGGTCACATGTGGTTGGATAGGGTTGATGATTGGGTATGGGCCTCTCGTTGCTCCGGCCCCCATTTCATGGGGTAAGGATAATAATGGGTCACCTGTCATTCGGACATGAAGCCGGCGGTCTCGGCGATCTGCGGACACGATGATATTTTTAGTTGCCGGGAGGAAATGTTGGCATTAGTTTGTATCTCGTTGCAACTTTAGGTGGTTTCCATGGTAACAGCTGACCTAGTTCAGGCAATTCAGGCAGCAGTATTATGAGGCTCCACATTACTTGAGGAGGAAACAACCAATCAGATGAATGGCTGAGGAGAACACCATCATGTTATTTATTCCCCTCTTCTGCAGTACGTTCGACATATCGTTCTGCGTGTTCTATATCCGTAGGTCCCAAGTGTGTGCCGTCTGGAGAATGTTTTCCTGTGTATGTTATCATCCATGATAAGTCATTACTGTGCATCTGATCCGTGTAATTTCCATATATGATCTATGTGCCGTGTATGATCCGTGTACAGATCCATGTATGATCATGTGAGATCCATGTACAATCTGTGTAGGATCTATGTTAGACCTATGCCATGCATGTAAGATCTGTGCCTGATCCATGTACAATCCGTGTAGGAGCCGTGCACGATCCCTGTACCATGCATGTAAGATCTGTGCCTGATCCATGTACAATCCGTGTAGGACGTATGTCCGATCCGTGTAGGAGCCATGCACAATCCCTGTACATGTATGTAGGATCCGTGTGTGATCCATGTACAATTGAGCCATGTTTAATGTGTATACAATCCATGTTCGACACTGGGCTCATCTCCGGGTCTCCGTTGTGTAATTTGGGGGGATGGGGTTCAGTGTTAGGAGGTACAATAATCTCTGGGTCTCAGTTGTGTAATTTGGGGGGATGGGGCTCAGTGTTAGGAGGTACAATAATCTCTGGGTCTCAGTTGTGTAATTTGGGGGGATGGGGCTCAGTGTTAGGAGGTACAATAATCTCGGGTCTCAGTTGTGTAATTTGGGGGGATGGGGTTCAGTGTTAGGAGGTACAATAATCTCTGGGTCTCAGTTGTGTAATTTGGGGGGATGGGGCTCAGTGTTAGGAGGTACAATAATCTCTGGGTCTCAGTTGTGTAATTTGGGGGGATGGGGCTCAGTGTTAGGAGGTACAATAATCTCGGGTCTCAGTTGTGTAATTTGGGGGGATGGGGTTCAGTGTTAGGAGGTACAATAATCTCTGGGTCTCAGTTGTGTAATTTGGGGGAATGGGGTTCAGTGTTAGGAGGTACAATAATCTCGGGTCTCAGTTGTGTAATTTGGGGGGATGGGGTTCAGTGTTAGGAGTTACGATAATCTTGGGGTCTCAGTTGTGTAGTTTTGGGGGGATGGGGTACAGTGTTGGGAGGTACGATCATCTCAGGGTCTTAGTTGTGTAATTTGGGGGGGATGGGGTCTAGGGTTTGGAGACGCGATGTGCTCGCTCATCTCTGGGTCTCAGTTGTGTAATTTGGGGGGATGGGGTTCAGTGTTAGGAGTTACGATAATCTTGGGGTCTTAGTTGTGTAATTTTGGGGGGGTGGGGTACAGTGTTGGGAGGTACAATAATCTTGGGGTCTCAGTTGTGTCATTTTGGGGGGATGGGGTACAGTGTTGGGAGGTACGATCATCTCGGGGTCTCAGTTGTGTAATTTGGGGGGGATGTGCTCGCTCGTCTCTTGGTTGCCACATCGAGGTGGAGATGGGGGGGGTCTTCTCCTGCCTCCAGTTTGGGAGAGGAAGAAGGCGGCCCGGTGAGTCTCTGGGTCTCAGCTGTGTAATTTGGGGGGGATGTGCTCGCTCGTCTCTTGGTTGCCACATCGAGGTGGAGATGGGGGGTCTTCTCCTGCCTCCAGTTTGGGAGAGGAAGAAGGTGGCCCGGTGAGTCTCTGGGTCTCAGCTGTGTAATTTGGGGGGGGATGTGCTCGCTCGTCTCTGGGTTGACACATCGAGGTGGAGATGGGGGGTCTTCTCCTGCCTCCAGTTTGGGAGAGGAAGAAGGTGGCCCGGTGAGTCTCTGGGTCTCAGCTGTGTAATTTTGGGGGGGATGTGCTCGCTCGTCTCTTGGTTGACACATCGAGGTGGAGATGGGGGGTCTTCTCCTGCCTCCAGTTTGGGAGAGGAAGAAGGTGGCCCGGTGAGTCTCTGGGTCTCAGCTGTGTAATTTGGGGGGGATGTGCTCGCTCGTCTCTTGGTTGCCACATCGAGGTGGAGATGGGAGGTCTTCTCCTGCCTCCAGTTTGGGAGAGGAAGAAGGCGGCCCGGTGAGTCTCTGGGTCTCAGCTGTGTAATTTGGGGGGGATGTGCTCGCTCGTCTCTTGGTTGACACATCGAGGTGGAGATGGGGGGTCTTCTCCTGCCTCCAGTTTGGGAGAGGAAGAAGGCGGCCCGGTGAGTCTCTGGGTCTCAGCTGTGTAATTTGGGGGGGATGTGCTCGCTCGTCTCTTGGTTGCCACATCGAGGTGGAGATGGGAGGTCTTCTCCTGCCTCCAGTTTGGGAGAGGAAGAAGGCGGCCCGGTGAGTCTCTGGGTCTCAGCTGTGTAATTTGGGGGGGATGTGCTCGCTCGTCTCTTGGTTGCCACATCGAGGTGGAGATGGGGGGTCTTCTCCTGCCTCCAGTTTAGGAGAGGAAGAAGGCGGCCCGGTGAGTCTCTGGGTCTCAGCTGTGTAATTTGGGGGGGATGTGCTCGCTTGTCTCTGGGTTGCCACATCGAGGTGGAGATGGGGGGTCTTCTCCTGCCTCCAGTTTGGGAGAGAAAGAAGGCGGCCCGGTGAGTCTCTGGGTCTCAGCTGTGTAATTTGGGGGGGATGTGCTCGCTCGTCTCTTGGTTGCCACATCGAGGTGGAGATGGGGGGTCTTCTCCTGCCTCCAGTTTGGGAGAGGAAGAAGGCGGCCCGGTGAGTCTCTGGGTCTCAGCTGTGTAATTTGGGGGGGATGTGCTCGCTCGTCTCTTGGTTGCCACATCGAGGTGGAGATGGGGGGTCTTCTCCTGCCTCCAGTTTGGGAGAGGAAGAAGGCGGCCCGGTGAGTCTCTGGGTCTCAGCTGTGTAATTTGGGGGGGATGTGCTCGCTCGTCTCTGGGTTGCCACATCGAGGTGGAGATGGGGGGTCTTCTCCTGCCTCCAGTTTGGGAGAGGAAGAAGGTGGCCCGGTGAGTCTCTGGGTCTCAGCTGTGTAATTTGGGGGGGATGTGCTCGCTCGTCTCTTGGTTGCCAGTTTGGGAGAGGAAGAACAGTCTCTGGGTCTCTGTGTAATTTGGGGGGGAGGTGGAGATGGGAGGTCTTCTCCTGCCTCCAGTTTGGGAGGTGGCCCGGTGAGTCTCTGCTGGGATGGGGGGGGGCTCGCTCGGCCTCGGCCCAGAAGGTGGCCCAGTTTGGGGAGGAAGAAGGTGGTGAGTCTCTGGGTCTCAGCTGTGTAATTTGGGGGGGGATGTGCTCGCTCGTCTCTGGGTTGCCACATCGAGGTGGAGATGGGGGGTCTTCTCCTGCCTCCAGTTTGGGAGAGGAAGAAGGCGGCCCGGTGATTCTCTGTACAGCCCCAAGCTTCCTCTTTGCTGCACATGATCCAAGCAATGTCTTCAGAGCCCCGTGTCCTCCTCCAGTCATTCACCTTCTCCACCAGGAGACGTCCAGCAGCTGTGAGAGAGAAAGCTTTACCCCGAGGCCATCTAAATGAGAGAGAGCGGAGAGCCGGCACGGCCAATGATTGAATTACAGGGAAGGCGCAGATCCGTTTTATAGAGGGGTGTTGTGCATTGGTGGCGCGGACACGACGCTTGGCACGCTGCCCAGTTTTTCCATGGCAGCGGTTGCTATTATGCAAATTCTGCTCAAGCTTTGAATTCCTCCGTAGGGTTTTTTTCCTCTCTCCCCCCCCCCCCCCTGTTCTTGGCGTACACAAAACAAGCAGCGGAACGCCGCAGCCACCATCTCCCTCCCCGCCTGCCTGCAAAATAAAACAGGGTGCCACGTTTATTTCCATAAATAACTGGCAAACGCCGTCACGTACGGCTGAATCCAGCTGGCTGCCGAATATGGGTGGGTAGGATTCTCCTTCCAGGAAGAGCGATCTGCTCCCCGTTCTTCACCTTACGATTATTCTAACAATCCTTTGTATGGGAGTAGCCAATACGCCATATTTTTACGTTTGGTATGCATGTTCTTCACCCAGATATAACCTTACAATCTAGTATTCTATGTTTAGAATGTGCCGTGAGTCTCGGCCAGGCCCATTCCTGGGCTTCAGGCCTGTAGATTGGTTAATGGTTGGTAGGAGGATAATATTGGTACACATGATGGAGGGTTTGCTCTTCTAAATCACTTTTTGTTTTTTCTCTTCCAGGACTCTTCCAGATCGTCTAAGAAGTCTGCGGAGAACCCAAGTACGGACGGCCTGAAGGCTGAGCGTTTACACCTTCGTTCCGAGGAGGAGAAGGTCCCGGCAACAAAGAACTCTTTACCTTTGCACTCAGAAGCCGCTGAGCCCAACAAGGCATCGCCATCTGGACTTGTCAGTAATAAAGACCCTGACTCAAAGGACAGGGTCCCGGTGAACGGCACAGCCGCCAGAGTTACTGAAAAGCTCGCTCAGCTCATTGCAACATGCCCTCCTTCCAAGTCTTCCAAAATCAGAGCCAAAAAGCAGGCCTCATCTACCCCGGTCAGCTCGCCCTTGGAGGAACGGGTAATGCCGAAAGATGACTCTCCTACCATGGAACGTCTGAGCTTTCTTTCCAAATCCAGGGGCTCGGAGGAAAGAATGAGCAGTCCAACCTCGGAGAGGGGTAACGTACGGCAGGCCAAGGACAGCATTTTGGAAAAGTTCTGTATCAGGAAAGAGGGATCCACTGGCGAGAGAGAGAAATTTAACAACAGGACTTCCATACCCGTGGAGAAAAGTTCCCTATCTGAGAAAGGTGTCCCTGATACGGAGATGCAGAAAAAGCTTTGCCCTGTGTATTGCACTTCATTGGACTACCGGAAGGGGGGTGCGTCCGACGGGTCAGCCGCCGTGTCGCCCTTCAGTGCCGTCGGAGAAGGTAATCTACCTTCGCCAGCACCAGCGACGTCTCTGACATCCTCCAGTAGGAGTTCAAATGTGAATTGTCCCCAACCCCCCTCAACTTCATTGCACTTAACTCCTGACGCAACGCGTGTGGAATGTATTGATGAGCCAAGCGACAAAAGCAAGTTTACATCCGACACTTTACCCGCTAACAGGGCTCATAGAATCCCTCAGAACTCTTTGGACTTCTTATCTAACGAAAAGACGAGCAGAGAGGTCAAACGTGTCCCCAGTGGGAATTTAAGGACTTCTGTTCCCCCTGTACCAGACAAAAAACCTACGCAGAGGGTGGAGCCTGGCAGCCACCGCTCAAACCCATCTGTCGTCAGCTTTGCAAGTTTACTTAGGAAAAAACAGTTGGTGAAGGTGGGAAGCCTCTCGGAAAAACCACCTTACGGCAACCAACATGGCGGCACCAACTCGCAGACTAAACATTTTAGGAAAAGGAAAGGCAAAAAGCCCCGGTGGACGAAAGTGTCCAACAAAACATCCCAGAAAGTATCACCTGCGCATGGTGTGGTAAGGCCGGCATCGGTGGGAAGTGAGCGGTCTCAGCGGGGCACACCGGAGAAATCTTCCGGGAAAACCTCAGTTCATGGTCAAGTTTCCAAGTCATTGTCCAAAGCAAACCTTTCCAATGAAGGAGCCACCAATGAAACGCACAAGCTGTACAGTTCCCATAGGAATTATAGAATGGTTTGTATGTCCACTGATGGCTCCAACACTTACAAACCTAAGAGAGGGAAGCCTAAAAATAAGGATATGCCCCATCTGGAGGGTCCCCCGAAAAGAGCACTTAAAATCCCAGCTTTTAAAGTAGCCTCATCACAATCCAAAGAAGAGCAAGGGCCCCCCGTTCTCCAGCCGGAGATCGAGATGTCGTCTCTAAAAACAAGCCTTCCCAGACCGGCGTTTCCCAGGAAGAGAGGGAGGCCGAGGAGGGATTCCACTGCGCCGATGCGAACTCCGCCTGTCCTGTCCGTTGCGCCTTTTCTGGTGACCGATAATCGCAAGCAAACCGAGTGCGAAAAGGAGAAGCAACAGAACGACGAGCATCTGAACAGCAGGCTCCACGCTGACGACGCCGGCGCTAATTGCTCAGAGGCGGATAAGAAATCTCTGAAGAAAAATAACGGGCAACTTGTGAAGAATATAATCCGGAAGATAAATAAGATGAAGACTATGAAACGGAAGAAGCTGCTGAGTCAGATTCTCTCTAGCACAGCCGAGCAAAGCTCAAGGGGGAAGGCTCCGGTGAAGCTGCAAGGTACGGTATCGACTCTCGCCGCCACGTTCACTTCCAAATTGGGTCAGCAAATCAACGTCAGCAAGAAAGGCACAATCTACATGGGCAAGAGGCGAGGCAGGAAGCCCAAGTCAATGCCAGAGACCAACAATTCCACCTGCTCTCCGGCACTGGAGAATACTGGCCAGCAGGAGGCTCACTCAATGTTGGGTCAAGTTGTAGCACCCGTCATATCTCCAAACATATCCAGGCCTGAGGTTCTTCCCTCTCCAGCCAGTTCCCTCTCACCTGGAGCCAGCGGTGCCCAGAGCCCCATCGGCAGCGATGTCAGCTTTGTGGAGCCAAGCCCTGTGCCATATCCCCACCCACACTCCAGACAAGGTACCTTCCTTCAGACCCTCGCCATGAGGAAAGCCTCCAAGGACTGTAGACAACTGTCACCCCCAACGTTGCTGCCAAACTCTCCCTCCCACTTACACGAAATCACTTCCTTAAAGGATGCCACGTCTTCCCCCATCAGCGAGTCTCACAGCGACGAGACCATCCCCAGTGACAGCGGCATCGGGACAGACAACAACAGCACGTCGGACCGGGCGGAGAAGTTCTGCGCACAGAAGAAGAGGCGTCATTCCTTCGAACACATTTCCCTTCTGGCGCCTCAGACCTCGCCAGTTCTCAGCAGCCTGAAAGAGAAACACAAGCACAAGTGCAAGCACAGGAGTCACGACTTCCTCACTTACGACAAACTCAAGAGGCAGAAGCGGAAGAGGAAAAAGAAGTACCCGCAGCTGCGTGCCCGGCAGGACCCGGACTTCCTGGCCGAGTTGGAGGAGCTCATAACGCGCTTGAGTGAGATCCATGTTTCTCATAGGAGCCACCATTTCATCCCCAGGGATCTGCTCCCTACTATATTCCGCCTCAATTTCAACAGCTTCTACAGCCACCCAACCTTCCCCTTGGATCCTTTGCACTACATCCGAAAACCAGATTTAAAAAAGAAGAGGGGGCGCCCCCCCAAGATGCGGGACTCAATGTCAGAGATGCCGTTCGTCCACAGTCTTGGTTTTCCCCTCTCTAGCACTGGCTTCTACCCTTCATACAGCATGCCTTACTCCCCCTCCCCCATCACCGCTGCCCCTATTGGCTTAAGTTATTATGGACGGTACCCCCCAACTCTGTACCCTCCTCCACCTTCTCCTTCCTTTACCAACCCGCTGCACCCCCCTTCCTACATGCATGCGGGCCATTTATTGCTGAACCCCGCCAAATACCATAAGAAGAAACACAAGCTCCTGCGCCAAGAGGCGTTCCTGACCACCAGCCGCACCCCTCTCCTCCCCGTGGGCACCTACCCCAGCGTTCCGCCGGATATGGCCTACGGCTGGATGGTTGAGCACAAGCACCGCCACCGCCACAAACACCGCGAACACAGATCAGACCCACAGCAGCTTTCCATGGACTCTTTGGCTGGGGTGGGCTCTTCTAGGACGGTTCTGGAGTCATTAAAACGTTACAGGTTGGGGAAGGACAATATTACAGAACGGTACAAACACAAAGACAAGCACAGGTGTCACTTACCTTGCACTCACCTGTCTCCTCCCAAGGGGCTGCTAAGCAGAGAGGAGCAGTGGGTGCGGAGGGAGGCACCCGAGTCTGGCCTGCTGGCCCTGGGACTCCAGACTCCATTACAGATCGACTGTTCCAACAGCTCACCCAGCCTGTCCCTCAGCGGCTTTACCTCTAGCTCTGAGCCGCCCAGCAGCGATGAGCACACCAACCTCTTCACAAGTGCAATAGGCAACTGCCGGGGCGCCATGGCTGCCAACCATGCCGGGGGCAAGACGCTAAGTGATGGCCCTGCCTTCTTCACAGACAGCCGATCTGCCAGGAAGGAGGCCGTACCATCCTCAGCAGGTAAGAAGGTGATGGGATTCTGCATATGAGTGTATTGAATGGGTAGTGAGGTTCCTGGTGTGGGAGACATTGGGGTCAATTCACTATAGATTACCACGCGTGATAACACGCTAAGGTGACTCATTTGCATAAATTATTACATGCAGTGTTGATAAGATGCAGAATGGGGGTTCTCTTCTCCCCCCCCCCCCATAGCTGGTTATTAAGGAGCCGGCTGCTGTGTCCTTAACAACCGATGAGCCATCAGCTGACTGCGGGTTCCCCACTGTCAGCTGAATGTAAAAACAAAATGCCGGCAATGAAAACTTGAAAAAAAAGATCTATACCAGAACCTTATCCAATCATGTAGCCCAGAAGTCCAGAAAAGCGGGGGGGGGGGGTGCTCTCCCCTTTCCTGAACCATACTAGGCCACCTGCTCACAACACGGGGGCTATGTTGATGGGAGCAAGGGCCTCTTTCCCACAACCCTGGGTTCCCCTTTTAACACACCCGCATATAGTTGGCGCCAGGATCTGGGTGCCCTCTTTCAGATTCCGGTAAGCCCCACCGCTTGCAGACCCCCACAACCACCGGCCAGTCAGCTGTCAGTGGGGAAAAGCGCTGACAGCTGATGAGTCGTCGTTTGTTAAAAACGCGGCAGCCGGCTTCCCGGCCCGCTCCTTAGCAACCATTTTTTTTTTTGCGCCAAATTCTTAGTGAATTTCACATTGGAAACCAATTTACCGCATGCGCTATTTTACCGCATTTTTCAGTCGTTATTTATGTCTTATGCCCCGTACACACGTGCGGGATTTCCGACGGGAACTTCCCGAGGGGAAAGCTGAGAACCTGCTCGGGCAGTCTTTCCCCTACACACGAGAGGAAAACTGCGAGGAGAGCTTTTGGCCGGGAATACCGGCCGTGTGTATGCGCCATCGCAGTTTTTTCCATAGGAAAGCTGCCAAAAACCAACGGGCGGGAAATAAGAGAGTTGGCTCAAAGGGGGAGTGAGCTGCGTGGCCAATGAGGAGCATACACACGGCCGGGATTCCTGGCCAAAAGCTCTCCTCACAGTTTTCCCTTAGGGAAAAGCGGTCGTGTGGACGAGGCAGCAATGAATGGTCCCCCATGTCTCTGTCATGTTGGAATTCTCCGTCTCTCTTCCCGGAGATCGGAGGATGCGGATCACACGGCGGCTGATTAGGGTCTGCAGTCCCTGCGCTGTCCTGGCAGATGAGGGGGGAGGAGCTCTGCGATCTCCAGATGGAATTGTATCTCCAGTCATAGAGGAAGCCGTGACATTGCAGAGAGGAGACACTATAAATAGAAGACCAAAAATATCTCTCATCCCTGACCTTCATCCCATCCCTACTACTACATCCATGATCAGAGTCCCTACCAAGAGGGATCTCCTGTATGATCCACCATGTACATCTCATCCCTGACCTTCATCCTGGCCCTACTACTACATCCATGATCAGAGTCCCTACCAAGAGGGATCTCCTGTATGATCCACCATGTACATCCCATCCCTGACCTTCATCCCATCCCTACTACTACATCCATGATCAGTCCCTACAAGGAGTGATCTCCTGTATGCTCCACCATGTACTTCCCATCCCTGACCCCCATCCCTACTACTACATCAAAGATCAGAGTCCCTACCAAGAGGGATCTCCTGTATGCTCCACCATGTACATCCCATCCCTGACCTTCATCCTGTCCTTACTACTACATCCATGATCAGTCCCTACAAGGAGGGATCTCCTGTATGCTCCACCATGTACATCCCATCCCTGACCTCCATCCCATCTCTACTACTACATCCATGATCAGAGTCCCTACTAAGAGGGATCTCCTGTATGATCCACCATGTACATCCCAACCCTGACCTTCATCCCACCCCTACTACTACATCAATGATCAGAGTCCCTACCAAGAGGGATCTCCTGTATGATCCACCATGTACATCCCATCCCTGACCTCCATCCCATCTCTACTACTACATCCATGATCAGAGTCCCTACTAAGAGGGATCTCCTGTATGATCCACCATGTACATCCCAACCCTGACCTTCATCCCACCCCTACTACTACATCAATGATCAGAGTCCCTACCAAGTGGGATCTCCTGTATGATCCACCATGTACATCTCATCCCTGACCTTCATCCTGTCCCTACTACTACATCAATGATCATAGTCCCTACTAAGAGGGATCTCCTGTATGATCCACCATGTACATCTCATCCCTGACCTTCATCCTGTCCCTACTACTACATCCATGATCAGAGTCCCTACTAAGAGGGATCTCCTGTATGATCCACCATGTACATCCCATCCCTGACCTTCATCCCATCCCTACTACTACATCCATGATCAGAGTCCCTACAAGGAGGGATCTCCTGTATGATCCACCATGTACATCTCATCCCTGACCTTCATCCCACCCCTACTACTACATCCATGATCAGAGTCCCTACTAAGAGGGATCTCCAGTATGATCCACCATGTACATCTCATCCCTGACCTTCATCCTGTCCTTACTACTACATCCATGATCAATCCCTACAAGGAGGGATCTCGTGTATGCTCCACCATGTACATCCCATCCCTGACCTTCATCCCATCCCTACTACTACATCCATGATCAGAGTCCCTACCAAGAGGGATCTCCAGTATGATCCACCATGTACATCTCATCCCTGACCTTCATCCCATCCCTACTACTACATCCATGATCAGAGTCCCTACCAAGAGGGATCTCCAGTATGATCCACCATGTACATCTCATCCCTGACCTTCATCCTGTCCCTACTACTACATCAATGATCAGAGTCCCTGCCAAGAGGGATCTCCTGTATGATCCACCATGTACATCCCATCCCTGGCCTTCATCCCATCCCTACTACTACATCCATGATCAGAGTCCCTACTAAGAGGGATCTCCTGTATGATCCACCATGTACATCCCATCCCTGACCTTCATCCCACCCCTACTACTACATCAATGATCAGAGTCCCTACCAAGAGGGATCTCCTGTATGATCCACCATGTACATCCCATCCCTGACCTTCATCCCATCCCTACTACTACATCCATGATCAGTCCCTACAAGGAGTGATCTCCTGTATGCTCCACCATGTACTTCCCATCCCTGACCTTCATCCCATCCCTACTACTACATCAAAGATCAGAGTCCCTACCAAGAGGGATCTCCTGTATGCTCCACCATGTACATCCCATCCCTGACCTTCATCCCATCCCTACTACTACATCAAAGATCAGAGTCCCTACCAAGAGGGATCTCCTGTATGATCCACCATGTACATCTCATCCCTGACCTTCATCCTGTCCCTACTACTACATCAATGATCATAGTCCCTACTAAGAGGGATCTCCTGTATGATCCACCATGTACATCTCATCCCTGACCTTCATCCTGTCCCTACTACTACATCCATGATCAGAGTCCCTACCAAGAGGGATCTCCTGTATGATCCACCATGTACATCTCATCCCTGACCTTCATCCTGTCCCTACTACTACATCAAAGATCAGAGTCCCTACCAAGAGGGATCTCCTGTATGCTCCACCATGTACTTCCTATCCCTGACCTTCATCCCATCCCTACTACTACATCAAAGATCAGAGTCCCTACCAAGAGGGATCTCCTGTATGCTCCACCATGTACATCCCATCCCTGACCTCCATCCCATCTCTACTACTACATCCATGATCAGAGTCCCTACTAAGAGGGATCTCCTGTATGATCCACCATGTACATCCCATCCCTGACCTTCATCCCACCCCTACTACTACATCAATGATCAGAGTCCCTACCAAGAGGGATCTCCTATATGATCCACCATGTACATCCCATCCCTGACCTTCATCCTGTCCCTACTACTACATCCATGATCAGAGTCCCTACTAAGAGGGATCTCCTGTATGATCCACCATGTACATCCCATCCCTGACCTTCATCCCATCCCTACTACTACATCCATGATCAGTCCCTACAAGGAGTGATCTCCTGTATGCTCCACCATGTACTTCCCATCCCTGACCTTCATCCCATCCCTACTACTACATCAAAGATCAGAGTCCCTACCAAGAGGGATCTCCTGTATGCTCCACCATGTACTTCCCATCCCTGACCTTCATCCCATCTCTACTACTACATCCATGATCAGAGTCCCTACTAAGAGGGATCTCCTGTATGATCCACCATGTACATCCCATCCCTGACCTTCATCCCACCCCTACTACTACATCAATGATCAGAGTCCCTACCAAGAGGGATCTCCTGTATGATCCACCATGTACATCCCATCCCTGACCTTCATCCCATCCCTACTACTACATCAATGATCAGAGTCCCTACCAAGTGGGATCTCCTGTATGATCCACCATGTACATCTCATCCCTGACCTTCATCCTGTCCCTACTACTACATCAATGATCATAATCCCTACTAAGAGGGATCTCCTGTATGATCCACCATGTACATCTCATCCCTGACCTTCATCCTGTCCCTACTACTACATCCATGATCAGAGTCCCTACTAAGAGGGATCTCCTGTATGATCCACAATGTACATCTCATCCCTGACCTTCATCCCATCCCTACTACTACATCCATGATCAGAGTCCCTACAAGGATGGATCTCCTGTATGATCCACCATGTACATCCCATCCCTGACCTTCATCCCATCCCTACTACTACATCCATGATCAGAGTCCCTACAAGGATGGATCTCCTGTATGATCCACCATGTACATCCCATCCCTGACCTTCATCCCACCCCTACTACTACATCCATGATCAGAGTCCCTACTAAGAGGGATCTCCAGTATGATCCACCATGTACATCTCATCCCTGACCTTCATCCTGTCCTTACTACTACATCCATGATCAGAGTCCCTACTAAGAGGGATCTCCTGTATGATCCACCATGTACATCCCATCCCTGACCTTCATCCCATCCCTACTACTACATCAATGATCAGAGTCCCTACCAAGAGGGATCTCCTGTATGATCCACCATGTACATCCCATCCCTGACCTTCATCCCATCTCTACTACTACATCCATGATCAGAGTCCCTACAAGGAGGGATCTCCTGTATGATCCACCATGTACATCCCATCCCTGACCTTCATCCCATCCCTACTACTACATCCATGATCAGAGTCCCTACCAAGAGGGATCTCCAGTATGATCCACCATGTACATCCCATCCCTGACCTTCATCCCATCCCTACTACTACATCAATGATCAGAGTCCCTACCAAGAGGGATCTCCTGTATGATCCACCATGTACATCTCATCCCTGACCTTCATCCTGTCCCTACTACTACATCAATGATCAGAGTCCCTACAAGGAGGGATCTCCAGTATGATCCACCATGTACATCCCATCCCTGACCTTCATCCCATCCCTACTACTACATCCATGATCAGAGTCCCTACCAGGAGGGATCTCCTGTATGATCCACCATGTACATCCCATCCCTGACCTTCATCCCATCCCTACTACTACATCCATGATCAGTCCCTACAAAGAGTGATCTCCTGTATGCTCCACCATGTACATCCCATCCCTGACCTTCATCCCATCCCTACTACTACATCAATGATCAGAGTCCCTACCAAGAGGGATCTCCTGTATGATCCACCATGTACATCCCATCCCTGACCTTCATCCCATCCCTACTACTACATCCATGATCAGAGTCCCTACCAAGAGGAATCTCCAGTATGATCCACCATGTACATCTCATCCCTGACCTTCATCCCGTCCCTACTACTACATCCATTATCAGAGTCCCTACTAAGAGGGATCTCCTGTATGCTCCACCATGTACTTCCCATCCCTGACCTTCATCCCATCCCTACTACTACATCAAAGATCAGAGTCCCTACCAAGAGGGATCTCCTGTATGCTCCACCATGTACATCCCATCCCTGACCTTCATCCCATCTCTACTACTACATCAATGATCAGAGTCCCTACAAGGAGGGATCTCCTGTATGCTCCACCATGTACATCCCATCCCTGACCTTCATCCTGTCCTTACTACTACATCCATGATCAGTCCCTACCAAGAGGGATCTCCTGTATGCTCCACCATGTACATCTCATCCCTGACCTTCATCCTGTCCCTACTACTACATCAATGATCATAGTCCCTACTAAGAGGGATCTCCTGTATGATCCACCATGTACATCTCATCCCTGACCTTCATCCTGTCCCTACTACTACATCCATGATCAGAGTCCCTACTAAGAGGGATCTCCTGTATGATCCACCATGTACATCCCATCCCTGACCTTCATCCCATCCCTACTACTACATCAATGATCAGAGTCCCTACCAAGAGGGATCTCCTGTATGCTCCACCATGTACATCCCATCCCTGACCTTCATCCTGTCCTTACTACTACATCAATGATCAGAGTCCCTACTAAGAGGGATCTCCTGTATGCTCCACCATGTACATCCCATCCCTGACCTTCATCCTGTCCTTACTACTACATCAATGATCAGAGTCCCTACTAAGAGGGATCTCCTGTATGCTCCACCATGTACATCCCATCCCTGACCTTCAGCCATACTACCAGACATTTCTTTTAATATCCTGAGCTCTATCCCGTAATGATCTTATTGGTTCCTCCGTTATTTTCCAGCTTCCCAGGAGCGTAGTCTGAGGACTCCGGACAATTCCAGTTACAGTCCCTCTAGAAGAAGGACCGCATCTGAGAGCACTTCATGTTCAGGTAATGAAGAAATCTTCTTAGGGTTGGGTGAGGTGTGGAGCAGCCCCCCCCTGGGCCATACAGCTCCTTCATCTTCTCATCATAGGCCAAGTCCTGATTTTGCCATTATGATAAAGTAGTTACAGGGGAACTCCAGACACAGATATCCCGCTTGTCATCTCCTCTAGATTGGATTGGATTGGTGTGTGGACATGCAAGGTGACCTTCTCTGGCCCGCCCAGTGCGAGGTGACCTTCTTCTCTGGCCATCCGATGTAAGGTGACCTTCTTCTCTGGCCATCCGATGTAAGGTGACCTTCTCTGGCCGTCCGGTGCGAGGTGACCTTCTTCTCTGGCCGCCCAGTGCGAGGTGACCTTCTTCTCTGGCCATCCGGTGTAAGGTGACCTTCTTCTCTGGCCATCCGATGTAAGGTGACCTTCTTCTCTGGCCATCCAGTGCGAGGTGACCTTCTTCTCTGGCCATCCAGTGCGAGGGGACCTTCTTCTCTGGCCGTCTAGTGTGAGGTGACCTTCTTCTCTGGCCATCCAGTGTGAGGTGACCTTCTTCTCTGGCCATCCAGTGTGAGGTGACCTTCTTCTCTGGCCATCCAGTGCGAGGGGACCTACTTCTCTGGCCGTCTAGTGTGAGGTGACCTTCTTCTCTGGCCATGCCGTGCGAGATGACCTTCTTCTCTGGCCATTCAGTGTGAGGTGACCTTCTTCTCTGGCCGTCTAGTGTGAGATGACCTCCTTCTCTGGCCATCCAGTGCGAGGTGACCTTCTTCTCTGGCCGTCTAGTGTGAGGTGACCTTCTTCTCTGGCCATCCAGTGTGAGGTGACCTTCTTCTCTGGCCATCCAGTGCGAGGGGACCTTCTTTCTCTGGCCGTCTAGTGTGAGGTGACCTTCTTCTCTGGCCATGCCGTGCGAGATGACCTTCTTCTCTGGCCATTCAGTGTGAGGTGACCTTCTTCTCTGGCCGTCTAGTGTGAGGTGACCTCCTTCTCTGGCCATCCAGTGTGAGGTGACCTCCTTCTCTGGCCATCCAGTGTGAGGTGACCTTCTTCTCTGGCCATGCCGTGCGAGATGACCTTCTTCTCTGGCCATTCAGTGTGAGGTGACCTTCTTCTCTGGCCGTCTAGTGTGAGGTGACCTCCTTCTCTGGCCATCCAGTGCGAGGGGACCTTCTTCTCTGGCCGTCTAGTGTGAGGTGACCTTCTTCTCTGGCCATGCCGTGCGAGATGACCTTCTTCTCTGGCCGTCTAGTGTGAGATGACCTCCTTCTCTGGCCATCCAGTGTGAGGTGACCTTCTTCTCTGGCCGTCTAGTGTGAGATGACCTCCTTCTCTGGCCATCCAGTGTGAGGTGACCTTCTTCTCTGGCCGTCTAGTGTGAGATGACCTCCTTCTCTGGCCATCCAGTGTGAGGTGACCTTCTTCTCTGGCCTAGTGTGAGGTGACCTTCTTCTCTGGCCGTCCTAGTGTGAGGTGACCTTCTTCTCTGGCCGTCCAGTGTGAGGTGACCTTCTTCTCTGGCCATCCGGTGTGAGGGACCTTCTTCTCTGGCCATCCGGTGTGAGGTGACCTTCTTCTCTGGCCATCCGGTGTGAGGTGTGTGAGGTGACTTCTTCTTCTGGCCATCCGGTGTGAGGTGACCTTCTTCTGGCCATCCGGTGTGAGGTGACCTTCTTCTCTGGCCATCCGGTGTGAGGTGACCTTCTTCTCTGGCCGTCCCGTATGAGGTGTCTTTCTTTGGCTTCCCCAAGTCCTCTGTATGTCTCGCCTCTGATGTCCGATACTCAAGAGTCAGAAGAAATTAGGTCATCTCCAATGTAACCCAGTGATGGGACGTTGGCAGCCGAGATCTCTGTGCACCAACCAAGTCTGATCATAGAGACGCTCCCTCCCAGTCCGATCATAGAGACGGTCCCTCCCAGTCTGATCTTAGAGACGGTCCCCCCAGTCTGATCATAGAGAGTCCCTCCCAGTCTGATCATAGAGACAGTCCCTCCCAGTCTGACTTAGAGACTCCCAGTCCCTCCCAGTCTGATCATAGAGACGGTCCCTCCCAGTCCGATCTTAGAGACGGTCCCTCCCAGTCCGATCTTAGAGACGGTCCCTCCCAGTCTGATCTTAGAGACAGTCCCTCCCAGTCTGATCATAGAGACGGTCCCTCCCAGTCCGATCTTAGAGACGGTCCCTCCCAGTCTGATCATAGAGACGGTCCCTCCCAGTCTGATCGTAGAGACGCTCCCTCCCAGTCTGATCATAGAGACAGTCCCTCCCAGTCCGATCTTAGAGACGGTCCCTCCCAGTCCGATCTTAGAGACGGTCCCTCCCAGTCTGATCATAGAGACAGTCCCTCCCAGTCCGATCTTAGAGACGGTCCCTCCCAGTCTGATCATAGAGACGGTCCCTCCCAGTCTGATCGTAGAGACGGTCCCTCCCAGTCTGATCATAGAGACGCTCCCTCCCAGTCTGATCATAGAGACGCTCCCTCCCAGTCTGATCGTAGAGACGGTCCCTCCCAGTCTGATCGTAGAGACGCTCCCTCCCAGTCTGATCATAGAGACGGTCCCTCCCAGTCTGATTGTAGAGACGCTCCCTCCCAGTCTGATCTTAAAAACAGTCCCTCCCAGTCTGATCTTAGAGACAGTCCCTCCCAGTCTGATCTTAAAAACAGTCCCTCCCAGTCTGATCTTAGAGACAGTCCCTCCCAGTCCGATCTTAGAGACAGTCCCTCCCAGTCTGATCGTAGAGACGCTCCCTCCCAGTCTGATCTTAGAGACAGTCCCTCCCAGTCTGATCGTAGAGACGCTCCCTCCCAGTCTGATCATAGAGACGCTCCCTCCCAGTCTGATCGTAGAGACGCTCCCTCCCAGTCTGATCGTAGAGACGGTCCCTCCCAGTCTGATCGTAGAGACGCTCCCTCCCAGTCTGATCATAGAGACGGTCCCTCCCAGTCTGATCATAGAGACGGTCCCTCCCAGTCTGATCTTAGAGACAGTCCCTCCCAGTCTGATCTTAGAGACAGTCCCTCCCAGTCTGATCTTAGAGACGGTCCCTCCCAGTCTGATCGTAGAGACAGTCCCTCCCAGTCTGATCGTAGAGACGCTCCCTCCCAGTCTGATCATAGAGACGCTCCCTCCCAGTCCGATCTTAGAGACGGTCCCTCCCAGTCCGATCTTAGAGACGGTCCCTCCCAGTCTGATCATAGAGACAGTCCCTCCCAGTCCGATCTTAGAGACGGTCCCTCCCAGTCTGATCATAGAGACGGTCCCTCCCAGTCTGATCGTAGAGACGCTCCCTCCCAGTCTGATCATAGAGACGCTCCCTCCCAGTCTGATCGTAGAGACGCTCCCTCCCAGTCTGATCATAGAGACAGTCCCTCCCAGTCCGATCTTAGAGACGGTCCCTCCCAGTCCGATCTTAGAGACGGTCCCTCCCAGTCTGATCATAGAGACAGTCCCTCCCAGTCTGATCGTAGAGACGCTCCCTCCCAGTCTGATCATAGAGACAGTCCCTCCCAGTCTGATCGTAGAGACGGTCCCTCCCAGTCTGATCATAGAGACAGTCCCTCCCAGTCCGATCTTAGAGACGGTCCCTCCCAGTCTGATCATAGAGACGGTCCCTCCCAGTCTGATCGTAGAGACGCTCCCTCCCAGTCTGATCATAGAGACGCTCCCTCCCAGTCTGATCGTAGAGACGCTCCCTCCCAGTCTGATCATAGAGACAGTCCCTCCCAGTCCGATCTTAGAGACGGTCCCTCCCAGTCCGATCTTAGAGACGGTCCCTCCCAGTCTGATCATAGAGACAGTCCCTCCCAGTCTGATCGTAGAGACGCTCCCTCCCAGTCTGATCATAGAGACGCTCCCTCCCAGTCTGATCGTAGAGACGCTCCCTCCCAGTCTGATCGTAGAGACGGTCCCTCCCAGTCTGATCGTAGAGACGCTCCCTCCCAGTCTGATCATAGAGACGGTCCCTCCCAGTCTGATTGTAGAGACGCTCCCTCCCAGTCTGATCTTAAAAACAGTCCCTCCCAGTCTGATCTTAGAGACAGTCCCTCCCAGTCCGATCTTAGAGACAGTCCCTCCCAGTCTGATCTTAGAGACGCTCCCTCCCAGTCTGATCATAGAGACAGTCCCTCCCAGTCTGATCGTAGAGACGGTCCCTCCCAGTCTGATCATAGAGACGCTCCCTCCCAGTCTGATCTTAAAAACAGTCCCTCCCAGTCTGATCTTAGAGACAGTCCCTCCCAGTCTGATCTTAGAGACAGTCCCTCCCAGTCTGATCTTAGAGACGGTCCCTCCCAGTCTGATCGTAGAGACAGTCCCTCCCAGTCTGATCGTAGAGACGCTCCCTCCCAGTCTGATCATAGAGACGCTCCCTCCCAGTCTGATCATAGAGACGGTCCCTCCCAGTCTGATCATAGAGACGGTCCCTCCCAGTCTGATCATAGAGACGGTCCCTCCCAGTCTGATCATAGAGACGGTCCCTCCCAGTCTGATCATAGAGACAGTCCCTCCCAGTCCGATCTTAGAGACGGTCCCTCCCAGTCTGATCATAGAGACGGTCCCTCCCAGTCTGATCATAGAGACGGTCCCTCCCAGTCTGATCATAGAGACGGTCCCTCCCAGTCTGATCATAGAGACAGTCCCTCCCAGTCCGATCTTAGAGACGGTCCCTCCCAGTCTGATCATAGAGACGGTCCCTCCCAGTCTGATCATAGAGACGGTCCCTCCCAGTCTGATCATAGAGACGGTCCCTCCCAGTCTGATCATAGAGACAGTCCCTCCCAGTCCGATCTTAGAGACGGTCCCTCCCAGTCTGATCATAGAGACAGTCCCTCCCAGTCTGATCGTAGAGACAGTCCCTCCCAGTCTGATCGTAGAGACAGTCCCTCCCAGTCTGATCATAGAGACGCTCCCTCCCAGTCTGATCGTAGAGACGGTCCCTCCCAGTCTGATCGTAGAGACGGTCCCTCCCAGTCTGATCGTAGAGACAGTCCCTCCCAGTCTGATCGTAGAGACAGTCCCTCCCAGTCTGATCTTAGAGACAGTCCCTCCCAGTCTGATCTTAGAGACGCTCCCTCCCAGTCTGATCATAGAGACGCTCCCTCCCAGTCTGATTGTAGAGACGCTCCCTCCCAGTCTGATCTTAAAAACAGTCCCTCCCAGTCTGATCTTAGAGACAGTCCCTCCCAGTCTGATCTTAGAGACAGTCCCTCCCAGTCTGATCTTAGAGACAGTCCCTCCCAGTCTGATCATAGAGACGGTCCCTCCCAGTCTGATCGTAGAGACAGTCCCTCCCAGTCTGATCATAGAGACGCTCCCTCCCAGTCTGATCATAGAGACGGTCCCTCCCAGTCTGATCATAGAGACGGTCCCTCCCAGTTTGATCATAGAGACAGTCCCTCCCAGTCTGATCATAGAGACGGTCCCTCCCAGTCTGATCATAGAGACGGTCCCTCCCAGTCTGATCATAGAGACGGTCCCTCCCAGTCTGATCTTAGAGACGGTCCCTCCCAGTCTGATCTTAGAGACGGTCCCTCCCAGTCTGATCTTAGAGACGGTCCCTCCCAGTCTGATCGTAGAGGACGTCCCTCCCAGTCTGATCGTAGAGACAGTCCCTCCCAGTCTGATCGTAGAGACAGTCCCTCCCAGTCTGATCGTAGAGACAGTCCCTCCCAGTCTGATCTTGGAGACAGTCCCAGTCTGATCTTGGATACAGTCCCAGTCTGATTTTTGGATACAGTCCCTCCTAGTCTGATCTTAGAGACAGTCCCAGTCTGATCTTAGAGACAGTCCCAGTCTGATCTTAGAGACAGTCCCTCCCAGTCTGATCTTGGATACAGTCCCTCCCAGTCTGATCTTGGATACAGTCCCTCCCAGTCTGATCTTGGATACAGTCCCTCCCAGTCTGATCTTGGATACAGTCCCTCCCAGTCTGATCGTAGAGACAGTCCCTCCCAGTCTGATCGTAGAGACAGTCCCTCCCAGTCTGATCTTAGAGACAGTCCCAGTCTGATCTTGGATACAGTCCCTCCCAGTCTGATCTTGGATACAGTCCCTCCCAGTCTGATCTTAGAGACAGTCCCAGTCTGATCTTGGATACAGTCCCTCCCAGTCTGATCTTGGATACATTCCCTCCCAGTCTGATCTTGGATACAGTCCCTCCCAGTCTGATCTTAGAGACAGTCCCAGTCTGATCATCTTGGATACAGTCCCTCCCAGTCTGATCTTGGATACAGTCCCTCCCAGTCTGATCTTGGATACATTCCCTCCCAGTCTGATCTTGGATACAGTCCCTCCCAGTCTGATCTTGGATACAGTCCCTCCCAGTCTGATCTTGGATACAGTCCCTCCCAGTCTGATCTTGGATACAGTCCCTCCCAGTCTGATCTTGGATACAGTCCCTCCCAGTCTGATCTTGGATACAGTCCCTCCCAGTCTGATCGTGGATACAGTCCCTCCCAGTCTGATCTTAGAGACAGTCCCAGTCTGATCTTAGAGACAGTCCCAGTCTGATCTTAGAGACAGTCCCAGTCTGATCGTAGAGACAGTCCCTCCCAGTCTGATCGTAGAGACAGTCCCTCCCAGTCTGATCTTAGAGACAGTCCCAGTCTGATCTTGGATACAGTCCCTCCCAGTCTGATCTTGGATACAGTCCCTCCCAGTCTGATCTTAGAGACAGTCCCAGTCTGATCTTGGATACAGTCCCTCCCAGTCTGATCTTGGATACATTCCCTCCCAGTCTGATCTTGGATACAGTCCCTCCCAGTCTGATCTTAGAGACAGTCCCAGTCTGATCTTGGATACAGTCCCTCCCAGTCTGATCTTGGATACAGTCCCTCCCAGTCTGATCTTGGATACATTCCCTCCCAGTCTGATCTTGGATACAGTCCCTCCCAGTCTGATCTTGGATACAGTCCCTCCCAGTCTGATCTTGGATACAGTCCCTCCCAGTCTGATCTTGGATACAGTCCCTCCCAGTCTGATCTTGGATACAGTCCCTCCCAGTCTGATCGTGGATACAGTCCCTCCCAGTCTGATCTTAGAGACAGTCCCAGTCTGATCTTAGAGACAGTCCCAGTCTGATCTTAGAGACAGTCCCAGTCTGATCGTAGAGACAGTCCCTCCCAGTCTGATCGTAGAGACAGTCCCTCCCAGTCTGATCTTAGAGACAGTCCCAGTCTGATCTTAGAGACAGTCCCTCCCAGTCTGATCTTGGAGACAGTCCCAGTCTGATCTTGGATACAGTCCCTCCCAGTCTGATCTTGGATACAGTCCCTCCCAGTCTGATCTTGGATACAGTCCCTCCCAGTCTGATCTTGGATACAGTCCCTCCCAGTCTGATCTTGGATACAGTCCCTCCCAGTCTGATCTTAGAGACAGTCCCAGTCTGATCTTAGAGACAGTCCCTCCCAGTCTGATCTTGGAGACAGTCCCAGTCTGATCTTGGATACAGTCCCTCCCAGTCTGATCTTGGATACAGTCCCTCCCAGTCTGATCTTGGATACAGTCCCTCCCAGTCTGATCTTGGATACAGTCCCTCCCAGTCTGATCTTGGATACAGTCCCTCCCAGTCTGATCTTGGATACAGTCCCTCCCAGTCTGATCTTAGAGACAGTCCCAGTCTGATCTTGGATACAGTCCCTCCCAGTCTGATCTTAGAGACAGTCCCAGTCTGATCTTAGAGACAGTCCGTCCCAGTCTGATCTTAGAGACAGTCCCTCCCAGTCTGATCTTGGAGACAGTCCCAGTCTGATCTTGGAGACAGTCCCAGTCTGATCTTGGATACAGTCCCTCCCAGTCTGATCTTAGAGACAGTCCCAGTCTGATCTTAGAGACAGTCCCTCCCAGTCTGATCTTAGAGACAGTCCCAGTCTGATCTTAGAGACAGTCCCTCCCAGTCTGATCTTAGAGACAGTCCCAGTCTGATCTTAGAGACAGTCCCTCCCAGTCTGATCTTGGATACAGTCCCTCCCAGTCTGATCTTAGAGACAGTCCCTCCCAGTCTGATCTTGGAGACAGTCCCAGTCTGATCTTAGAGACAGTCCCTCCCAGTCTGATCTTAGAGACAGTCCCTCCCAGTCTGATCTTGGATACAGTCCCTCCCAGTCTGATCTTAGAGACAGTCCCTCCCAGTCTGATCTTAGAGACAGTCCCTCCCAGTCTGATCTTAGAGACAGTCCCTCCCAGTCTGATCTTAGAGACAGTCCCTCCCAGTCTGATCTTGGAGACAGTCCCAGTCTGATCTTAGAGACAGTCCCTCCCAGTCTGATCTTAGAGACAGTCCCTCCCAGTCTGTACAGATTTGAAGGGTCTGTGATCAGGTTAGAGCAGTGAGCCACTCCTGACGATGGGCCTCAGATCTCCTGTGGGGGTCCCACTGACACCATACTCGTACTTCAGTTACTTCCAGTTCTTGGAAGTGTCGAGTCCTTTATCCCAAGCAGGTGGTTGGCCCTTCAGGCACCAGTCACGTGGCTCCTCAGGATTGTGTTGGGACCTCTCTTGGCTCCCATTGGATGAACAGGGGGCTACGTGTGAAAATCCCACCTGTGCTGCTAGAAGGAGGAGGAGGGGCATATTTACCCGATTGTTGTGGGAGGTACCGGGGCGGAGATCTCTTCTTTTATAGATTTGGAGGGTGTAACGAGCATGTAGGCCCATCGCCATGGTCATTGTTACTAACCCTCGTTGTCTTCTTCTAGTCATGGGGGTCCCGTTGCGAAGCCTGCGGCACAGTTCTACAATGGAGGAGCCTGTGGATGACGTCCTCCCCTCCTCCGCCCCCTCCTCCTCCAGTCCTGCCAGGGGGCACTGCCGGGAGAAAGGCCAGAGCCGGTCGGACACTTTGCCCGCCGCGGAATCTCCTCCAGACGGTTTTAGCTCGTCGTCCGGTCGTCTGCCAAGCATGAAGAGGAGTGTGGTGGAAGCCCGGAGAATGTACAACTACGATACAATCCTGGCCTCTAAAAAGAACATGGACCACGTCAATAAAATCCTGAAGGCCAAGAAACTGCAGAGACAGTCCCGGACAGGAAACAATATTGTCAAGAGGAGGCCGGGGAGGCCCAGGAAGTATCCTCCAGACTCCCTACTGGCCGCACCACCGGTCAGCCAGCAGGAGAATGTCACTGCCCGATCGGACACCGTGACCGACATCATCGAGGCCGTAGTGCAGGGGGTGACTCTGACCACTGAGCACCACAAGGGATGGAAAAGGAAGCATCTAGGTGTGGAGAAGCAGGTGACGAAACGTCCGAGGACGTCATTGGATGAAGAGCCGGAGAGCAGCACAAGGTATGGCTGGTCAGGCCGCATGTTCTACATTCATCGATGGTGTCTTCTAGTCCTCAATAATCCTCTTATATACTGTCCAATCATTCCCCTTACACCGTCCAATCATTCCTCCTACACCGTCCAATCATTCCTCCTACACGTCCAATCATTCCTCCTACACCGTCCAATCATTCCCCCTACACCGTCCAATCATTCCCCCTACACCGTCCAATCATTCCCCCTACACCGTCCAATCATTCCCCCTACACCGTCCAATCATTCCTCCTACACCGTCCAATCATTCCTCCTACACCGTCCAATCATTCCTCCTACACCGTCCAATCATTCCTCCTACACCGTCCAATCATTCCTCTTACACGTCCAATCATTCCTCTTACACCGTCCAATCATTCCTCCTACACCGTCCAATCATTCCTCTTACACCGTCCAATCATTCCTCCTACACGTCCAATCATTCCTCCTACACCGTCCAATCATTCCTCCTACACCGTCCAATCATTCCTCTTACACGTCCAATCATTCCTCCTACACGTCCAATCATTCCTCCTACACCGTCCAATCATTCCTCCTACACCGTCCAATCATTCCTCCTACACCGTCCAATCATTCCTCCTACACGTCCAATCATTCCCCCTACACCGTCCATTCATTCCTCCTATACCGTCCAATCATTCCCCCTACACCGTCCAATCATTCCCCCTACACGTCCAATCATTCCCCCTACACGTCCAATCATTCCCCCTACACGTCCAATCATTCCCCCTACACGTCCAATCATTCCTCCTACACCGTCCAATCATTCCTCCTACACTGTCCAATCATTCCTCTTACACCGTCCAATCATTCCGCCTATACCGTCCAATCATTCCTCCTACACTGTCCAATCATTCCCCCTACACCGTCCAATCATTCCCCCTACACGTCCAATCATTCCTCTTACACCGTCCAATCATTCCCCCTACACCGTCCAATCATTCCCCCTACACGTCCAATCATTCCTCCTACACGTCCAATCATTCCTCCTACACCGTCCAATCATTCCCCCTACACCGTCCAATCATTCCCCCTACACCGTCCAATCATTCCCTCCTTACACCGTCCAATCATTCCCCCTACACCGTCCAATCATTCCCCCTACACGTCCAATCATTCCCCCTACACCGTCCAATCATTCCCCCTACACCGTCCAATCATTCCTCCTACACCGTCCAATCATTCCCCCTACACCGTCCAATCATTCCTCCTACACCGTCCAATCATTCCCCCTACACCGTCCAATCATTCCCCCTACACGTCCAATCATTCCCCCTACACCGTCCAATCATTCCTCCTACACGTCCAATCATTCCCCCTACACCGTCCAATCATTCCCCCTACACGTCCAATCATTCCTCCTACACGTCCAATCATTCCCCCTACACCGTCCAATCATTCCCCCTACACCGTCCAATCATTCCCCCTACACGTCCAATCATTCCTCCTACACGTCCAATCATTCCCCCTACACCGTCCAATCATTCCTCCTACACCGTCCAATCATTCCCCCTACACGTCCAATCATTCCCCCTACACGTCCAATCATTCCTCCTACACGTCCAATCATTCCTCCTACACCGTCCAATCATTCCCCCTACACCGTCCAATCATTCCCCCTACACCGTCCAATCATTCCTCCTACACGTCCAATCATTCCTCCTACACCGTCCAATCATTCCGCCTACACCGTCCAATCATTCCCCCTACACGTCCAATCATTCCCCCTACACCGTCCAATCATTCCTCCTACACCGTCCAATCATTCCGCCTATACCGTCCAATCATTCCCCCTACACCGTCCAATCATTCCCCCTACACCGTCCAATCATTCCTCCTACACCGTCCAATCATTCCCCCTACACCGTCCAATCATTCCTCTTACACCGTCCAATCATTCCCCCTACACCGTCCAATCATTCCTCCTACACCGTCCAATCATTCCCCCTACACCGTCCAATCATTCCCATCCTACACCGTCCAATCATTCCTCCTACACCGTCCAATCATTCCTCTTACACCGTCCAATCATTCCCCCTACACCGTCCAATCATTCCCCCTACACACGTCCAATCATTCCCTCCTACACCGTCCAATCATCCTCCCCCTACACCGTCCAATCATTCCCCCTACACGTCCAATCATTCCCCCTACACCGTCCAATCATTCCTCCTACACCGTCCAATCATTCCTCCTACACCGTCCAATCATTCCCTCTTACACCGTCCAATCATTCCGCCTATACCGTCCAATCATTCCCCCTACACGTCCAATCATTCCCCCTACACCGTCCAATCATTCCCTCCTACACCGTCCAATCATTCCGCCTATACCGTCCAATCATTCCTCTTACACCGTCCAATCATTCCCCCTACACCGTCCAATCATTCCTCTCCCCTACACCGTCCAATCATTCCCCCTACACCGTCCAATCATTCCCTCTTACACCGTCCAATCATTCCTCTTACACCGTCCAATCATTCCTCCTACACCGTCCAATCATACCGTCCAATCATTCCTCTTACACCGTCCAATCATTCCCCCTACACCGTCCAATCATACCGTCAATCATTCCTTACACCGTCCAATCATTCCTCTTACACCGTCCAATCCTCACCGTCCATCATTCCCCTACACGTCCAATCATTACACCGTCCAATCATTTCCTCCTACACGTCCACATCCGTCCAATCATTCCTCCTACACCGTCCAATCATTCCCCCTACACCGTCCAATCATTCCCCCTACACGTCCAATCATTCCCCCTACACCGTCCAATCATTCCTCCTACACCGTCCAATCATTCCTCCTACACCGTCCAATCATTCCTCTTACACCGTCCAATCATTCCCCCTACACCGTCCAATCATTCCTCTTACACCGTCCAATCATTCCTCTTACACCGTCCAATCATTCCTCTTACACCGTCCAATCATTCCTCTTACACCGTCCAATCATTTTTCCTCTCTTGTCTTCCAGTCTGGTGGAGATCTCTTTCATCGATAACTCTACAGGTCGGGACATCGGCCTGAGTCACCAGGAACAGGTGGAGGCATTTTCCCGTCATCTGGCTCCTCTCCTGCACCGGGAGAAGAAGATTGCACGTCCCCCCAAAAAGAAATACCAGAAGGCTGGACTCTTCTCCGATGTCTATAAAACCACTGAGTGAGTGACGGGGGGGGGGGGAAACCCTTCAGTCCCAATCCTGGGGGGGGGGTTCTAATGCTGCCCCAATAATAAGAGGGGGGTTAATGCTGCCCCAATAATAAGAGGGGGGTTCATGCTGCCCCAATAATAAGAGGGGGGTGCATGCTGCCCCAATAATAAGAGGGGGGTTCATGCTGCCCCAATAATAAGAGGGGGGTTCATGCTGCCCCAATAATAAGAGGGGGGTGCATGCTGCCCCAATAATAAGAGGGGGGTTCATGCTGCCCCAATAATAAGAGGGGGGTTAATGCTGCCCCAATAATAAGAGAGGGGGTTTCATGCTGCCCCAATAATAAGAGGGGGGTTAATGCTGCCCCAATACTGGGGTTGTTTCTCTGCTGTCTTGAAACTGGAAGGATGTTCTGAACCAGAACCAGGTTTTAATTTGTTCCAGAACCAGAAAGTGTACATTGTGTTCATCCAGAATTGGGAAGTGGTGGTCTGGGTAGAGGCAATTGGGGTAGTGGTGGTCTGGGTAGAGGTAATCGGGGTAGTGGTGGTCTGGGTAGAGGCAATCGGGGTAGTGGTGGTCTGGGTAGGGGCAATCGGGGTAGTGGTGGTCTGGGTATAGGTAATCGGGAGTAGTGGTGGTCTGGGTAGAGGCAATCGGGGTAGTGGTGGTCTGGGTAGTGGTGGTCTGGGTAGAGGCAATCGGGGTAGTGGTGGTCTGGGTAGAGGTAATCGGGGTAGTGGTGGTCTGGGTAGAGGTAATCGGGGTAGTGGTGGTCTGGGTAGGGGCAGTCTGGGTAGAGGTAATAGGGGTAGTGGTGGTCTGGGTAGGGGCAGTCTGGGTAGAGGTAATCGGGGTAGTGGTGGTCTGGGTAGAGGCAATCGGGGTAGTGGTGGTCTGGGTAGAGGTAATCGGGGTAGTGGTGGTCTGGGTAGAGGCAATCGGGGTAGTGGTGGTCTGGGTAGGGGCAATCGGGGTAGTGGTGGTCTGGGTAGGGGCAGTCTGGGTATAGGTAATCGGGAGTAGTGGTGGTCTGGGTAGAGGCAATCGGGGTAGTGGTGGTCTGGGTAGAGGCGATCAGGGTAGTGGTGGTCTGGGTAGAGGCAATCGGGGTAGTGGTGGTCTGGGTAGTGGTGGTCTGGGTAGAGGCAATCGGGGTAGTGGTGGTCTGGGTAGAGGTAATCGGGGTAGTGGTGGTCTGGGTAGAGGCAATCGGTGTAGTGGTGGTCTGGGTAGAGGTAATCGGGGTAGTGGTGGTCTGGGTAGAGGTAATCGGGGTAGTGGTGGTCTGGGTAGGGGCAGTCTGGGTAGAGGTAATCGGGGTAGTGGTGGTCTGGGTAGAGGTAATCGGGGTAGTGGTGGTCTGGGTAGGGGCAGTCTGGGTAGAGGTAATAGGGGTAGTGGTGGTCTGGGTAGGGGCAGTCTGGGTAGAGGTAATCGGGGTAGTGGTGGTCTGGATAGAGGCGATCAGGGTAGTGGTGGTCTGGATAGAAGCAATCAGGGTAGTGGTGGTCTGGGAATAGGTAATCGGGGTAGTGGTGGTCTGGGTAGAGGCAATCGGGGTAGTGGTGGTCTGGATAGAGGCGATCAGGGTAGTGGTGGTCTGGATAGAGGCAATCAGGGTAGTGGTGGTCTGGGAATAGGTAATCGGGGTAGTGGTGGTCTGGGTAGAGGCAATCGGGGTAGTGGTGGTCTGGGTAGAGGTAATCGGGGTAGTGGTGGTCTGGGTAGAGGTAATCGGGGTAGTGGTGGTCTGGGTAGGGGCAGTCTGGGTAGAGGTAATCGGGGTAGTGGTGGTCTGGGTAGAGGTAATCGGGGTAGTGGTGGTCTGGATAGAGGCGATCAGGGTAGTGGTGGTCTGGATAGAGGCAATCAGGGTAGTGGTGGTCTGGGAATAGGTAATCGGGGTAGTGGTGGTCTGGGTAGAGGCAATCGGGGTAGTGGTGGTCTGGGTAGAGGTAATCGGGGTAGTGGTGGTCTGGGTAGAGGTAATCGGGGTAGTGGTGGTCTGGGTAGAGGTAATCGGGGTAATGGTGGTCTGGATAGAGGCGATCAGGGTAGTGGTGGTCTGGATAGAGGCAATCAGGGTAGTGGTGGTCTGGGAATAGGTAATCGGGGTAGTGGTGGTCTGGGTAGAGGCAATCGGGGTAGTGGTGGTCTGGGTAGAGGTAATCGGGTAGTGGTGGTCTGGGTAGAGGTAATCGGGGTAGTGGTGGTCTGGGTAGAGGTAATCGGGGTAATGGTGGTCTGGATAGGGGCAGTCTGGGTAGAGGTAATCGGGGTAGTGGTGGTCTGGGTAGAGGTAATCGGGGTAGTGGTGGTCTGGATAGAGGCGATCAGGGTAGTGGTGGTCTGGATAGAGGCAATCAGGGTAGTGGTGGTCTGGGAATAGGTAATCGGGGTAGTGGTGGTCTGGGTAGAGGCAATCGGGGTAGTGGTGGTCTGGGTAGAGGTAATCGGGGTAGTGGTGGTCTGGGTAGAGGTAATCGGGGTAGTGGTGGTCTGGGTAGGGGCAGTCTGGGTAGAGGTAATCGGGGTAGTGGTGGTCTGGGTAGAGGTAATCGGGGTAGTGGTGGTCTGGGTAGGGGCAGTCTGGGTAGAGGTAATCGGGGTAGTGGTGGTCTGGGTAGGGGCAGTCTGGGTAGAGGTAATCGGGGTAGTGGTGGTCTGGGTAGGTGCAGTCTGGGTAGAGGTAATCGGGGTAGTGGTGGTCTGGGTAGGGGCAGTCTGGGTAGAGGTAATCGGGGTAGTGGTGGTCTGGGTAGAGGTAATCGGGGTAGTGGTGGTCTGGGTAGGTGCAGTCTGGGTAGAGGTAATCGGGGTAGTGGTGGTCTGGGTAGGGGCAGTCTGGGTAGAGGTAATCGGGGTAGTGGTGGTCTGGGTAGAGGTAATCGGGGTAGTGGTGGTCTGGGTAGGGGCAGTCTGGGTAGAGGTAATCGGGGTAGTGGTGGTCTGGGTAGGGGCAGTCTGGGTAGAGGTAATCGGGGTAGTGGTGGTCTGGGTAGGGGCAGTCTGGTAGGGGCATGACGTGGAGATATCAGGCTGTACACAGAGCACACCGCTTCTTAAGCTAAAATTCACTCGCCCTTCATTCACGTCATGAGACATCACCACACTGTTCTCATCATCTCAGCAATTACTGGACGCCGGCGCCCTCACAGGTTCCTTTTATTGTCAAAAGATGTCACAAACAGGAAGTGATGGCTACAGCAGCCAATCACCTCCTCCGGGGGAGGGGACATCACAGGATGTCTCCTTCACACAGGAAATGTCCATATACGGAGTTGACAACACAAGAAATGTAGCTAAAGGATACAATACAACAACAACACGATACAATGCAATCCCCCCCCCCCCCCCTCATTGTTGATCAGGCACACAGAGATGACAAGAGCGCACATCCACTAACCCGATAATGCGTTTGCAGAGAGGAAACATCCCCACCAGGCGAACGTCCAATCACACAGGGGCCCTTTCGCCAGCCGACACCCCCACTCCGCAAACACCCCTCTCCAAATCAGGAAGTTTATCTCTGTAACGGTCAACACCAGTTACGAGCGTCCATTCCACCAACCCAAGACAGCTTATCTGACACTCCACAATCCGGCAGACACGACCCATTCCGTTCTCCAGAAAAACGAGACATGAGCTCTGTTCTCTGTTCCAAAATGAATGAATACTTTAATGGTAACCTCAGGCTGGTTATATACAGTAACAAAGCATGCTGCATAATCACTCCGCCACACATCACACAATGGGTGCTTAACAAGTCCCCCTCAATCCACATCCCACAGACTTTTCCACATCGGTCTGACATAATTAACATGAACTAATTACTACAGCTGACAAGTCACATTCCACATTTTAGACAGACGTTCTGACTCCGTTGATAAGCTGCTACATAATGCACATTCTTTAAGACCCCTTTCACACTGAAGCGTTTTTAAACAGCGTTTTAGCATTTAAAAATAGCGCTCTTAAAACGCTCAAAAAAAGCTCTCCATGCATCTCAATGGACCTTTTCACACCGAGTTCTGCAAGCAGCATCTTTGGAGCGCTGAAAAAAACGCTCCAAAAACGCCCCTCTCTATTGAAATGAATTGAAAAGCGCTGTAAAAACGCCTTACCCTTTCACACCGAGGCGCTGCAAAAACGCCCTAAAACTTTAGGGTCTTATTGGTGCTTTTACCAACACATTGGGATTTGCAGATAAGGCTTTGCTCGAATAACGCTTGAAAAACGCTCCAGTGTGAAAAGGGCCTTAGTAAACGTAATTGACATGCTAATCCACTACACGTGAAAAGAGACGTCTGACCTTTAGACTGCTAACCCCCAACACCTCTATCATCAATAGTATCTTCACACCAAACAGTGTCATTAGCACACACAATGAAATATCTAGGAGCAGACTTAATTAACACCTCACAGTATGTTACCCCACATGAATGAAAACACTCCACTGTCCTGTTGGGTCAGAATGAACAACTTGTAATATTTCAAGATCTCCTGCAATACATAAATTGTCATTAATGTCCCATCTCATGTAATCTGAGATATCATTTCTCAGTCATCCTATGCCCCGCCCCTATCGGACATAGGATGACCCCAGACCCAAGAGTCATTGGTGAAGCTGGCACAGGAGTACCCCACATCCTTCAAGTCTCTGGGTATCACGGCCCATTCCGTTACAATCTCAACCAGCGTCAGTCTTCCCCAGTCAGCTCTTTAGAACGGGTTGCGGGAGAACTAACCCCGGTGACACTACGACAATACATATTACATACATCTTCATAAAACTTCCACGACAGGTAGGGGCGTTCTGGGTAGGGGGTGTCTCACGCTGTATCCTCCTCCTCCTCCTCTCTATGGTTCTGAATAGGGATTTGGTAGTATTGGTCTGGGTTGGGGGCGGTCGAGTAGTGGTGGTCTGGGTAGGGGTAATCGTTCTGGGTAGGGGCAATCGGTCTGGGTAGGGGCAATCGGTCTGGGTAGGGGCAATTGGTCTGGGTAGGAGCATTCAGGGGTAGTGGTGGCCTTGGTAGGGGTGATTGGTCTGGGGTAGGGGGCGATCGGGTCCTGGGTAGGGATGGTCTGGGTAGGGGTGATCGGTCTGGGTGGGATGGGTCTGGTAGGGGTGAATCGGGTCCTGGGTAGGGATGGTCTGGGTAGGGGCGATCGGTTCTGGGTAGGGATGGTCTGGGTAGGGGCGATCGGTCTGGGTAGGATGGTCTGGGTAGGGATGATCTGTCTGGTAGGGATGGTCTGGAGGTAGGGATGGTCTGGGTAGGGATTGTCTGGGTAGGGTGTGATCGGTCCTGGGTAGGGCGATCGGTCTCTGGTAGGATGGTCTGGGTAGGGATGGTTCTTGTAGGGATGTCGGTCTGGGTAGGGATGGTCTGGGTAGGGAGGTCTGGGGTAGGGTGATCGTCTGGGTAGGGATGGTCTGGGTAGGGGGTGATCGGTCTGGGTAGGGAATGGTGGTCCCAGGGTTAGGGGTGATCGGTCTGGGTTAGGGATGGTCTGGGTAGGGGTGTCGGTCTGGGTATGG